>JAQGAF010004865.1:0-13284 GCA_034687865.1 Kryphioiulus occultus
TTGATGGATTACACCCCCCTACCACACGGTATTCAGTTACTGATAGTAGGGTACTGAGTTGAGTTGAATTGAATTGACTGTATAGTATCACCATATATATTGTACAGCAACATGTATTTTCACAAAGCCCACCATAACCATAAGCACGCACCTAATTTAATAACTATTCATCATTATTTAAATAAGACTTCTGTCAAAAAAGAAAGGGAAGAAATATTAAGAGAAATTAACAAGGACTTTTTTAACAGGTAGCATTCCTGCACCTTACTGCAGCTTTTCCATTATACCGATATAATGAAGGTCTATTATCAGAATCATTTACTCGACATTTACCTCATTATAAATAGCTATGGTGCTTTATTTTGGCACATTTCTGTGAATTCTTTAAGTAGCATGTCAACTACCGGTAATGGCCTGTTGGCATACATGTACATATATTTAATAAATTGGATAATTTTGTAATTTTTTTAGTATAGGAACTTGTTTCATATACATAAAGGTTGTGGGATTATGTTTATAGTACGTGAAAACGTGCTCTAAAATAAAGTTCGCAGAATCTGGGAACTAATTTGAAACAACTGTGAAATCACCAATTATAAAATAAACTGTCCAACTAATTCCGATGATTTAATTAACTCGACTAACTGTAGTACGTGCCAGCTAGCATGCCAAAAATTAACTTTATGAACTGTTCAGGAGCAGTAATCATGTCATGACGAATGCGATTGAACTGACCTTTGAATGCCGTTGACGGCGCACACCGACCCAACAGGTTGTTTTTCAAGTAACTCAGTTTTTCTGCTTTTCGTTGAAAATTGGAAATATCGAAGTTCATAAAATAACTTAGAATGGAACGAATGAGTGATTTAATGTAAACGTGATGGTAAAATAAGCGTAACGATCTGAGAAATGTACAATCAAGACTAGAAAAATGCAACGAAGCAGACGATATTATAACTCCAATAGCTCTACAAGGCGAATGAGGCAACCGAACGAACTGTGCTGAACACAGTGTGGTGCTGAAAACCGGTCTGACGCTTCATCCTGATTGGCTGACGTGCCTCATTTACCCCGCCCATTACGTCACGCCATTTGTTTTTCTCAAAAGGAAGTGGCATTCAGTCGAATTTGTAAGGTCATTTGATCAAAGAAGATTTATTATTGTGAAAAAGGTCTACCGCTTCAAAAATAACAGAACAAACAACAGATCAATAATAAAGAGTTGTTTATCGTTTTGGTCTTGTATTGCACAAGAGGTAAATTAACAGCCATGCAGACATCGTGCCTCGGTGGCTCAGTAGGTAGAGCGTAAGTCTCATAATCTCAATAGAGAGGTTCTATCTTAAGGTCGTGAGTTCGATCCTCACCCGGGGCATTTGTTTTTTTCTCACTATTTTTTTAAACTGGGCAATTAATGCACGTGTATATCAAATGACAAAGGGGTTCTCATCCTGTTTTGGCGACTATATTTTTTGATAAGCCAGATGAAAGATCTCGGTAAATTTGCGCACAAAAAACAATTACACGTGAAAATAACGTGAGTAAAATTAAAGATTTTTTATCCAATATATAAATAATAAAACATGATGAAATATCGTGAAATTTGAGCGAATATTTCGATAAGCCAGATGAAAGATTTCGGTAAATTTGCAAAAAAACCCAGTAAAATGTGAAAATCACGAGAATAAAATTAAGCTTTCTTTATCCAATTTCCATAATTTTTTTTCTAAAGGGATCCTTCAAGTATTTACGTCATAAAATAAAATTCACCTAGGCATTTTTTTTTTCAAAATGTACTTCTATGATTAAATACAGATGAAATTAAAGAATAAATTGCATTAATTTATTGAGGCGCTTTTGGTTCATTTGAGATCGACTGGCCCTTTCATCTGTAAGCGTTTAGTAAATCATTGTCCAGATGGAAATAAATTTCCAGTTGCAATAAACTTTGGGTATCAGACCAGGATTGCTGCCTGTCTGGATATTCTAAACTACGGATGACATTCCATGATTTCTGTCATTCCCATACTCTTGTTCATGGAATAAATTTCAAAAATAATTAATATTGGGAATTTCGTAAAAGCAGAAATAGTTTCACGGTGCATCCACACCGTGGAGCTTTCCTAGCACAGCTTTCCTAATGCATAAGCATGTTTGATCTGAAATAACTTATAACAACAAATCAATAAGATGAAATACTGCATACTTTTCTAATTTTTTTTTAATTTTAAATGTCTTCGACACTTAGTGACAGTCTGTCTGCAAAGCCAGTTTTGGAGCACATGTGATAGCTATTTTTATCCCAAACCATGCATTGCTGTCTGATTAACTTTGAATGTCTATAGAATCTTTTAAAAAAAACTGATTATGTACGTTAATAAAATTTCCATAAAATATTCGTCTTTTCACAGTTGTAAACATCAGGACTATACACTGACATCAGAAAGAAGGGGTAATTTTTCATCTTTAAATGATACACTATTTCCATATGTCCTTCCATAATACTCAATAGTTGCAGGCATTCCTCGCTCGCTTTTGTTGCTTTCGTCCTTTCGTTTCATGGCAATGAAGGTGACCAGAAAAATTATCTAATAAATGAAAATTGTACAATGTAATTATTATTGTGATAGCCTGCTTTCATAACAGAACAACCAGCATTGCATTGATCATCAAAAGAAAATTACACAGCAGGCTAACAATTATAGAGTGTCACTTTTTACGTGTAAAACACAACAAAAATGTTATGTCCTTTAGCTCTAGTGAGTCTGGCAAGGGGACCAAGAAAAAACCAAGCTTATTTGTCAAAACAATAAATTCGTCTCGATTATATTGCTTTAAAATACTTAAGCATGTTAGCATTGATACTTGTATCCAGTTTTTCTCTTTTTTAGGATTACCTGGAGAAATACATTATCCCATCCACTCTAGATAATACATAAGTCCACTGTATTAAATTTAAACCTAGCTTTCTGACAAAAATGACGCGATATCAAGCAGAAAGATATATGAGAGGCATAAAAAAATTAAATTAAGACTATTGGTTTTTGGTAAAGTATGACTTATTTCAACCTGGCAAAACAATTGCGATTTTGTGTTCTGAACTGAAGTCCACCTTATTTAATAAATAAGCTATTTTGGAGTATTTTATATTTTTGAAACATGACATATCAATGAGTAATGCGAGTAATACGAGTATTAGTTGATTGTGCAATGAGATATTCGCAATAACCTTGAAACAATAACAAGAAATTTAGCATTGAATTCTGGGTTATCTTATTATATTACAGTATACTGGCGATTAAGAAGCGTTTTTGGCACCAACGTCATTATATAATCTAACGTGTAATGCCTTATGCATATAACATAGGCCTTGTATATGCTTACCAGAAAAAAATGGAGAGCAAACATAACCATGCTGGCCCACTGAAATCCTACTTCCTCATATAAGAAACCACCGAGTGAAGGTCCAATAAAAGCCCTGTTGATCAAAACAAAATATTGGCTATTATTATTTTGAAACACGGACTATGTCAGCGAATGCTACAACTTGAATGACAAAGATTGTCTCACCCCAAAGCAAATGATGATGTATACAGAGAGGATACCATGCCATAAGTTGACAAATTATCTGGTAATCCATTTTTTCTATACATGGAGGAAGATAAATTTTCCACCCTTAGATTTGTTACATACTATAACTGCAAACAACATGACATTTAGTTAGCTAACAATAATTACATCGATTCTCGCAATGCATCGATGAAGCCACACACAATTTCACCTCCAATACATAAGCCATGAAATATCAGTGCAACTATTATCACCCACAAAATCCTTTAAAAGAAATGAAATTAATTCATAAATGAATACCATATCAGACAGAGCATCAAAAGAGTAAAAGATACAAACTCACGTGTCAAAGGGAAAAAATGGAGCTGGACCAATAAATAAATAAGCAATGCATCCAAATACAGCCCCTATTGCACACAGGATTTTGGCAATGTCCTACAAATATACAGTAACATATTTAATATTCCATTATTACAATGCACTCAGAGCATCAGTTCAAGACCATATTTCAAATTTACGCATAATTTCATTTCAAGTTTATTTCAAGTTCTTTGATGTTGTTTTCTAGCTCAAAAGACTAATCCTGAGATTTTTCTGAAAAAAAATGTGCTTGCTAGCCTATAGGAAAGAAACAATTAAATAAACTATTTTGATTTTGTAAACTTTTTAAATATGCCAGTCACTGTTTTCATTATCAAAGTTTTTAGCTTATAAAGTGGCTTTCAAATTATTCATTTAAAGTTTCTTATACCACTTCTCCATATCAGTTCAAGAACACAAAATATTTCCTAGAAAGCGTATACAAGCTTCAGTTTTACTCAATATAAATGTAGCATTCTTTGCAGGAAAGCAGTAAGTGGGGCTAAGTAGTCTTTTTCCCACAAACTTGCTCCATATTCTACAAGCCTTGACACAGTTTGGGAGAAAAACGTTCTTTTTGAATAAAAATTAATTGGAGTAGTTATTACAGTAATTGCCATGAAATACTAATATGAGAAAATATAGATATAATGTGGGCAAACTGTCATTTTCTCACTTGAGTTTATATTTTTTCAGCAGAATTATTAAATAGATTACTATAACGAAAATCGTAAGAATTCTCCACATAAAATGATTGCCAGAAATTAGGAGTGCTTAATGTGATTTTATACAGAAATGTCTTCCTTGTAAATTTAGATTATTTTTATAAAAATACAAAATATGAAAATTATTAATTTCACAAACCCAAATTTTTTGACAATTAATTGCTGACTTTTATCAACACAGTGATCAGTACAGTGTTTGCAACATTACTAAAATTTTACTTCTTATTTTTACAACTACCAATTGATTTTTTTAATACGTGCACTTAAATAAGGAAAATCGAACTTCCTCAAATTTTTGCCATATTTTGTGTTTAATAATTGGAAAATTTTAAAATTCACAAAAATATCTGTATCCGCAGGCCGAATAATACAAATGCTAACAAATATATTTTGCAGCCCTAATTAACATCAGAAATTGTTGGTTACTATGATTCATACGTCACGCGTTATCAAATCATCAAAATATTCAAGTATGCATGACCATTACTTACCATTTTATCACATAATGCTCCCCAAATAGGAGTGGTCAGTCCATAAACAGCACCATTCACCACGAACATTAACCCGATTTGCAAAGGAGTCAAACTGAACTATAGATTGAGATGAATGCCATTGACTGTGAATCATCTGGTTGGAATTCCATCCAATATGAAATAGGATCGCAATTAGTGGAAAACTATCAACTAACCTGTCTCAAATGTGGCTCCAATGTAGCAGACAGGAACCCAATACTTGCAGCACTTACAAATAAGCTCATAGCTGCAATTGCAACTGATGGAATTTTCAAAATTGATAACATACTCTGGATTTTTTCAGAGGAGACCTCCGCTAAAATAGATTATTGATTTTCAGTATACTTTTCTTCAATTGCCATCACACAGACCATGTCCAATGTCATTAACAGCAAATGGCAAATGCTTACAGTCTTGATTTGGCAAAATGAAGAAGGTGATGACCGAACCCACCAATAAAAGCACTCCTAAGGACACAAAGGGCAGGGTGTAGCCGCCTACCTGAAATTAATACAATCAATAAAATTAAGTATAAATTTTAATGACAAAATGTCTTATTATAAAACTGAAAATCAGATAACTTACTTCATACAAAGCTCCGCCAATTGTTGGCCCCGCAATTATGCCTAGTCCAAAAAATGTTTCTAATGTCCCCTTGATACCAAAATTGAAAAAAATACAATTAAAAATTGTCATAAACTAATACGTTAGTTATTTGGGAAAAGAACACTTACAAAGGCAATGGCAACATTATCAGGGAACTCCTTAGCAATGATTGAAAAGCCTGCTGTCAAATAGCCTGCATTTCCACAAGCTTCTACGATTCGGATCAAAAAGGCATACGTCAAAAATAGTTCATGCGTGTAAACTTTATCCAGCAACCTGCAAATCAATGATAAATCCAAATCTAGAATAAAGCCAGTCTAGGAATACAAATAAGCACCAAGAAAAGTTTCAGTGGTATAATTACCCAAACAGGATACAGCAGGATGCCATAAGGAATATTCCACTTTGAAGCATAAACTTTGGTCCAATTCGAGTGAGCTAAAAATCAATTTATCTACCTTAATATTCAATGTCCGAGTTATTTGCAAGTGTACGGTATGACATTGCCCTTATTATCTCATTTGCTTACAGTATGCAATGTTTAAAACACCTTATTTAGTAGGGTTCCCACAGCTTTAGGAACATAGAATCCCGTGAAACAACTTGGCATTTTAGAGTTTTTCCATCAACCAATATAAAGTAAAAAAGAACCTGCCCTTTAACATGTTTTAATCAATACGGTTGTCGAGTAGAATAACAATCGTTGAATTTGTATAATACAGGAATTCACACAACATCAAACTATTAATTTGCATTCTTAATTAGGAGTACTCAGATGCTAGGAGTTTATTTTAATTTGGCAAAATATGTCATATTGGGTTTTACTCTCATTGCCACTTCACCAAAAAACCAACATACATGTATGTGCCATCATCGATTTATGAAATACCTTCTGGATTGAAATTATAATTAAAAATAGAAATCCCCTGACTTGTTGAAATTTTGGCAAAATTGCATTAACTTTCCCAGGTTTTCCAGGATTCTCAATCTAAGGTTCTGTGGAAACCCTGATGGGAACCTTGAAATCTGTATTTCAGGTTGCACAGTTCACTCATTTTCCTCAAGACAGAGATAAAAAAAACTAAAAACAAACTTACAAAGCTTCCATAGAAGGGCGAAACTATGAAAACCGTGAGTTCAAATATGCCAAACACCAAACCATATTCAGTCGGAGTCGCTCCTTTCCGCTCGGCCTACAGAGATAAAACTTCGTCTTGAAAACCATAACAAGCAGTATAGTAGTAAAGCGGCAAACAATTTTTATCCAAATATCGGGCATCTCAAAGCTACTTTTACACGAAGTAATAGAAAATTTAGCATAAATTTTGCTTAATTTTTACTTCCAGTCTTGCTTGTTCATGCAACTCAAAAGTACAAGCTACTAGAACTACTGACCTCGGCAGGGAAGAATGGAGCTTGAAGAGAGATGCATACAGCACTGCAGAAATTGACAACAATGAATGTTATCAAGGTAATCCATTGTCGTTTGCTCAGTTTGCTTGGTTGTGCCTCCAATGGCGGTGGCAGTTGGCCATCTGGACGATAAGACCTGGTGGAAACTGTTCTCCTTCGGCCATGAGGAAATAGGATCTCGATGGACTGACTGGAGAGATGCTGGCTCTGGTATTCTCCTAACATTGCTGGAATAATTGTCAATGGCGATCAGAAGGAAAAACGTTAAAAATAATTGTATTAAAATTGAATATCCCATGCTAAAGCACGTGCAGAGTAAGATTCCATGATGCTACTTGCCAGCAACAAGCGTGAAAGTCAACGAAAAAGAGATTAAATCAGGTTGTTTATTTAGCGATTTAAATTCTTATCACTCCTGAAAACCTGCTTGAAAATGTCTAGTGCACTGGCAGTGATGCGCGATGTGACAAATGTGTGGAAATTAATACAAGTCAATTCTTTTATACTGTATTTGTTTTTCCAAATATGTTTTGTTGTCGCACATGGTAAACACGTCTGCCAAAAAGCATAGTCCAACATAAAACGATTAAAAAAGCCCTGTTATTTCTCTCGGGTTCCAACAAAGAGTATTGACCATGAAATATCGGCAATTAATTATCCGAATAAAGTAATGCACTCCCCTACTTAATTGCCCAATAACTGAACGGTTAGCGGCAAATCATAATTCAATAATTAATATACGATACGCTACATATCAATTGCACAGAATTGTGAAGAAAACAATGAGAAAAAAAAGAAAAAGACTGATGGGAGAGCATGCACTTTTGTGCACCGGCCTTGCACCCTGATTATTTACTAGTACTACACACCAGTTATTCAAGGTTGCTTCAACTTGGAAAATGGTCTAAAATGACCAGCCTTGAGTAGAATTGACGAAACTCTCATAAAATTCTCATGTCGATTATAATTTTACGAATAAAAATGCGCCTTGTTTGGCCAATGCACAATAAAGCAACAAAAATGTCTTTTCATAATCCAATTCCATAAGAAATTTAAAGAAAATACTATGAAATGAAAAATTTACCCAAAACTCGCCGCATCATGAAGCAAATATCGGTTTTCAAAAACTTCGATCCAACCACAAAATCGCGAAAATGCAACTGTGGTTAATTTGCCTTTTACCCATTCGAGAAATTTATACCTTTTCACAACAATTGTTTGAAAATTTTACCCAGAACTTTACCCATACCCGGTCCTTTGTGACTTTTACCCATCCGGGTAAAAATCACGACGACGAAATTCCATAAGGGCAAAAGTCACAAATTATTCACATTCAATTGTGACGCTCTAGGTTAACAGCTAGGATTTAAACTTAAAGTAAACATGTGTCATCTTACCGCTTCAGTGGCTTCGGGATGAATGGCAAGTAGAAAAAGAAGACGATCTTGTGCTTGGCCCTGGTGAACTTTGCCTTTGCCCTCGTGGGGTCACGTCTGCCCCCTACATGCAATCTGACCCGCAATACATGTGATGCAGTTTTCGTCCAACTTGTGAGTGGGATGATAACATTGGGTGAAAAATTAGGGTGATAGGTCATGCATGTAGAGCTTTAATGTACTTAACACTTTCGCCACCACAAGCGCTGGATTTCCCCATTAAAATGGGCATCAACAAAAGAATTATTTGCTGCCATGATCAAACTGAAGCACGCTTATCGTCTAATAAATTTGGAACCGAAGGGTTCCTTGGGTTAATGACACATCTAACTTGCCTAGACAGACCAGACTAAAACTAATATACATACATGTATATGAAAATGTTCCTTTCCCAGATCCTGGAAAAAATATGACAAATAAGGTAGTTTTTATTTTTACAGAGTTTCCACTGAAATAAAAATTTAAACTTTCCTGACTTTTCCAAGGTTTTAAAACAAAATGCTTACAAAGGAAAGTGCATACATGTACATGTAAATATGACATTATGTCGCTGTAAGGAATACTATATAGAACACAAATTTTAAAACTGTCAATTTTATTATTAATTTCGTTCATTGAATTGCTTTCCATCTCTTGACTTTTGTTTTAATCAATAGCTGGCCATGTGAATATATTGATTCGTTGAATTTAAATAACTTTTTAAAAGCCTTTTTAATTTCCATGACAATTTCAGGTTTTCCAGGTCTGGGGAACCCTGTTTTCTTAAGTCATCGGGTTGATCCGATATCAACTTACCTGAAATGGATTAGAAAATTTTCCAACATTAAAAAAAAACTGAGCAGCAAGCAATTTTCTAGTTTTGAAACTTTCAACCAGCGACAACAAGAATTAAACGTGAATGTTTTTTTGCTCTTGGCAAATTTTAATTTTTTCAAAGCCTTTCCAATTTCCTTAACAATTCCAAAATTTCCATGTCTGATCCGATATACAATTTACCTGCAACGGATTTTAATATTTTCCAAAATTGAAAAAAAACTGAGTCGCGAAATTTTTTCAACTTGAACATTTCATAAAGTTCATCAACAAAAGACGAACAATAATTATCGTTGATAGACTGCCTCGACATTGTGTTTTCACAATATTTTCACATCCATGAAATGATGAATGGGATGAAACTTCGAAAAGTATTAAAGCTTAGGTATCATCCCAGGGGAAACACGGTTTGAACTCATGTAAACAAACAATATTTTCTATTTTGATTCGTTAAATTCAAGTTCAGCTCCACAGTTCAATTCCTCAGTCACGTGGATTGAACATTGACTTTAAGAATAGTGTAGTGCCCTCCTTGCTCACTTAAGTGATTAAAAGGATTGGCTATCATTCGCTCGAAGATGACTGTTTCCCAGACTGGAGATCCACCACCAGAGTCAGTCAACTTGGAATGAAACATAAGATCCCAGCTATCATCTGTCAAAAATAGGCCAAGATACAGGGTGAGACATAGGAAACAATTCACAACATCGCGCCTCGTAAACACCGATAAATCCTGCCTGGGAAATAGGATATGGCGCAGAAACCCGGGGAGAGAAAACAGTCGTAAATTTGGGCTTAGGTCATGTAAAATCTAAGCAATTGGACACTTTTTAATATATACGTCCTTGACTATTCATTAATTAGTTTACAGCAGCATCATCATTCGAGAAATACACATATGCCTACTATAATCTGCCAACCTGATGTAACCAGTTTGTAATTCAACACTGGGTGGACTATAACGTTATACTCGCAATACACTATCGTAGAGGATATATGGGTGTTTAAATATAAATAATTTGAAACTAAAATGAAAGTCCGAGACACGTGGTTAATTAATAAGTCTCGAAATTCTACTTCTTAAATTCGAATTAAAATTGGGCTACTTTTTATGTGGGCCAGGATGAAGAAGCAGGTTGACAACTACGAAATTTTCTCTAAATCTAAAACAATCATATATGATCTTTAACACTATACAATAGGCGGATCATGATGATAAAGTGTCAAGCAGATTTCGCGATTTAGGGCTGTAATTAGGTTATACAGAGTATTAAATCACAATTCACAACTTCATTTTGCATGAGATTTTGGATTTGTTCAATTTGTTCACATAAATACATGTATTATGGGTTTTTTGGACAATTTAATTTCATTGGTGGCCTTTACCTGCAATCTGATACATCATAATCTCTTTGAAACCCACAAAAAAGCCACGTGTTTAGTGATATACTCGATGTCGATGATTTGAAAGTTATTGAATTCTGCAATGGTTTTTAATTTGCACCAAATGTAACCTACGAAGGGCGTTCAATAAGTTTCCGGAATCATTAAAAACATGGATGGCTGGAGGGATTTTAATGAAATATTTTTGTGTAATAGCTAAGACATGAAGGCATGCATGTATCAGTACCAAATTTCATTAAAATCCCTCCAGCCGTTCTTTTTTTTAAATGCTTCCTGAAACGTATTGACCACCCCCCATACATTACATGTGGTTTTTCGCTGGGCCACAATCTGTTTGTTATCGGATGACAGCGGCGCCTGCCTAAATTAGTACGATTTTGAACTATAGGTCCATAATTGCCAAAATAAAATTAAGCTAACTAGGTTGAAGCGAAAACGAAACTAAAATACATGTAATTGACGTGAGCACGTAGCCCCAAACAAATTGATTTTTGAAGAAAAATCAGATTTTCCCAGGAAATTTCCAGTATTCGATTACATTGTTGTGACTTTACTTCAAGTAAAATAAATTACATGTACTGTACTATCTTTACGTACATTTATAAACAAAAACATAAACACGGAGAGACCACGTGTGACATCTGAAATTGTGGTTGCGATTTTGTTCAAAAAGGTCAGATGCTATTTGAGGAAGATTCCTTTGCGGCTGTTTGTAGATCAAAGAAGCTGATTTTTTCGTTAGGTGAATCTTGTAATCATGTAAATCAGCATAAAGTAAACTAAACCAAGACGTGTTTAGAGATTGAAAGTCACCTTCGTGTTTCATGGTTCTCAAAGTACTGCATTCAAGAAATAGCATCTATAGTGCCCTCTTTCACAATTCTTACTTACATTAAGGTTAAGAGTGGAGTTTTCCACTCTGCCCTCTGGTGGACGGTTTCAACCTCATCACTCGTTTTATATAGGGAAGTATTAATCCGCTATCCTAAGTTCTATGAAAACCACTATAGCACACGTTCGATTTTGTAGAAACAATTATAATGGATACATATGTCATTTTCATTTTCAATTAATTTGACTATTTCATAACATGAAGAATCCTAGCCAAATTTTACGAGGAACTGTATTCTTATTCAGCAGTAGACAAATAGAAAATCGGCTCTAACCTGACCCGTACCGTCTAGCTCTAATTCTGTACTTGTATCGTATGCATCTGGCATAATTTGGCCTGCATGCTGATGCAAGAACATGTTTTATTATGTTTCATAAGTTTCAGTAGTGCATGGTTGTTAGAACAACATATCATGTCCATTGAAGGTGTAACAAATGTTTATCACCTCTTGGAACAATGCACATCACGTACTTAAAATTTGGCCTCACAAACTCTGTTTCCATGGTTTCCATGGAAAACTACACTGAATGCTGTCGTTTATACAGTCGATCGAAATCTCACTTGATATAGCTAAAATCGTTGTGCGCGCGAAATCCTGGAAGATGTTTAGTCTCAAGTGACGTGAAAAGTGGAATCAAGTCATCCAAAGGGAGCGTCCATAAATTACTGTAACGCTGATTTGCTGATTTTCTAACCCCCCTCCCCCTTGTAACACTTTGTAACAATTCGAATGCCCCTCCCATTACTGGGGGTGCTGAACCACATGCCCTATGACAAAATTTCGGATTTTTTTTTTGTGTAAAGAAAATTACTACCAAAAAGTGAAAATTTCGGGAGGGGCTGCAGCCCCTCAGCCCCCCCCCCCCTTGGGTACGGCACTGGTTGTAGTCCACTTTAAATGTACGTGCCTACAAACAGATGTTGGGAATTCATCCAAAACAGATATTGATACGGAACAAAGCAAAAAATAGCATGGTTGGCAAGTATTAGAATAAACGAAAATGTAGTTTTAGGTCGGTTAATTCCAGCTCCCTTTAAAGCCAATTTCGCACAGCAGTGTGTTTACATGGGGGGGTCATGGTGGCGAGCCACCAAGCAATTCTCCTAATCTATGTTAGCAGTTAGCAAATTAGCTTAATAGGTGTTACCTTGCATCAAAATGTGGCCTTGAGATTCGCACTCAATGAAAGTAAATACAGGGTTCCCTCAGCTTTAATAACATAAAATCCTCCGACTTTCCTAGGTTTCCCAGGTTAAAAATTCCATATAAATACTGTTTTAATCACTAGAGACATTGACTATGACGATATTTATAGAATTTGAATAATAAAGGAATACAAACAACATCAAAGTATCAAAGCACTTTTTCAATTCGGATTTTAAGTACGTGTAGGAGTACTCAGATATTTGGAATTATTTAAATTTAGCATTTTTCGATATTTTCATAATGAAGCCAAATAGAAGGAACCAATTTGCCATACTAGGGTTTTGTTTCATTGAGTCAAATGATTGTGCAAAGGGCAATTTCGCCTAAAAACCACGGTTCACGCTAT
>JAQGAF010004866.1:0-13283 GCA_034687865.1 Kryphioiulus occultus
AAGAGAATTCCAACGTCTGATAGCATGCAAGAAATAAGACCAATAGAATGGATCCGAGTGGGCTCGGAGTTCCATAAGTGGATTGGAATGGCAGGTTCTACATAAGAAATACATTGTAAATGAAGCTATCACTGTCTGTTGCCACTAACCCTGCAGAGATTATGCTTTCAACCGCCGAGTGTGTTATTGTTATTTAAAAAAAAATTACCAACAAAATTTAAAAAAATACAATATAAATATGTAACAACTTTGACAATTATGACAATTCAGGGTGTCTACCCATCATGAAGTCATGGGGAAATTATGACGTGAAATTAAGGTCATGGAAGTCCAGGAAAAGTCATGAAATTTACTTCAGGGTCATGACATTTTTGCCTTGATTTATTTACAAAATAAAAATTTGGACTAAAATCCATCATTTGCCATCCAGTTTTGCAAAGAAATTCGCCTATGGCGTTTTTTTTTTGGCCAATGATCATGCCATCGCTTTAGTAGAGGATGTTTTTAAAAATCACTATTTCTCGAATACATAACACTTAACGGTCCCATGAAAATTTGTTGAAGTCATGGAAAAGTCATGGAATTTGCAATACAAAATCCAGTAGATACCCTGACATTTGATTGTGATAAATTTATTTTTAAAATTTTGATACGGTCTGATGGCCTTCTTAGAGAACATTTAAACAGTTTAAAGTAAAAGACAAATGCCTCAACTGCCTTCAATATTCCTATACAGTGTATTTCATTGTTAAACATTTTTAAAATTTTTTGATAAGGTCTGATGGCCTTCTCAGAGAAAATATGAACAGTTTTAAGTAACTGACAAATGTGAGATTAATAAGGGGAGTATAATTTTGAATTCCATTTCGATGTAGGCCTGTCTATCTCGAAACTCTTTGGAGTGTAGCAAGATAAGATATGGGTCAGTTGGTTGTATGAAATTCTCATTGTACAGTAATTGTTTCTTTTCTTTTTCAGTCTTAGAAGAGGTCCTGGAGCTAATGTCCAGGATAACAGCGGTTACACTCCATTGCATCATTCAGCACTAAATGGGCACAAGTAAGTAAACTATTTCATTGTAAAAACCTGTACTGTTGAGTTTTCTATGAGCAATTCTACATGATTAGCATTTATTTACATATGAAATTCGTTTCAGGGATATTGTTACTTTATTATTGGCCCATGATGCATCGCCAAATGTAACTGATCATAAAGGCTCGTCACCACTTCACTTAGCAGCTTGGACGGGAAATACTGAGATTGTCAAACTGCTACTAGTTCAAAGCAACGTTCAGCCAAATGTCAACTTAAAGGTCAGATGAAGCAAATTACTCTTTTATCTCATTAGAATCGGTGTGTTTTTATGTCAGGACGAATTGAGCTCATTTCAAGATTTGGAAATGGTTTATCAAAATGTAATTATAACACGGAAATGCCAATATATTAACTAGGAAACGTGAGGTTAACAAACAAAGCTGCTTATCAGCTTTATTAATTTTATGTTTACAGGGTGACTACCAACCTGGAAAATTCGAAAAATCAGGGAATTTTGAGTTGAGCCTGGAATTTTTCATTATCACAACTCAGGGAATTCAGTTTTTAGCAATTAGTAGTCACCATGATTTAAAATTCCACTTTGTTAAGGGTCCCTTCTGGCACATCAGACAGTCAACAACTGCAGGTATCAGACAGTATGGCGTCGATGGTATGAGACGAGGTACTAAGCATGAAAATTTGCATAATATCCTGGAAAACATGGAAATATACTGGAATTTTTGTTGGTACTGAAAATATTAGAAATACACGTAGGTGTACACTGAAACTTTGTCGTAATTCTGGAAATTTTAAATTCATATTTGTGAAAACGCTCTATAAATTTCTCCATATGACACTCACAACCCGTCATTTTTTCAAAACTTTTGCCTATGACTTTACTTTAATTATTAATTTTTTAAAGACACAAACTAAATACCACCTGGCATTCATCTGCTGACTGTAGGGTAAAAAATTGAATTGAATCCATATTTGTGACAGTTTTTTTTCTAAAAGTGTCAAAAATTTTCGTAGATACAGTTTCCTATTCAGATACAACAATGAATAGGTAAACTGGAAAAATTGAGTATCGGTACTGGAATATCCTGGAAATATACTGTAAAATTAAAATTCGTTTCAATAGACACCCTGTAAATACCGACTGTTTTGGTTTCTTGGAAGGATTTCCTGAAGTACAGCATTTCAATTTATTCCAAACTAAGGGGTTGTTTTCCCCCATAGCTTATGGTTCCTGCCTATTCGTTATGAATTTTTCTTTCAGTGGATTTTTCTAAAAGTAGATTTTTCCTAAAAGTGGATTTTCAATTTGGAAGAGATAGTTTATCTGTACTCCTAGTGTCCCATCTGGGCTACACGTACACAGTTTTCCATAATGGCCACTACTTTCCATACATTCTTGAATGTTGGCGAGGGCATGAAGAAGCACGTATTTTACATTTTGCATTGCATTTGGAGGAGGAGTTTTCTTTCCAAAAAGCGAGGAAACTCGCGTAAAATCCACTTTTCACTGAAAATACTCGAGTTAGGCTTACTCGGATGCGCCATCTGTTGAAGCTATGCCGGTTCAGTGGATACAGTGAAAAGATTTCGCTTTCCAAAGTCAGTTGTATGGGGCAGAATTTATAGAAATGTTGATTTCAAAATGCAAACACTCGGCAGCAGCACGTTTGTAAAAGACCAGGGAATTTCTTTCGAGTTTCCTTTGTTGTGCTGAGTTGACCAAACAAACAAAAATTGCGTTTTTATTCTTGTGCCTTATTATCATACGTATTCACCCTTACCTCGTTATGCGGCCTATATAGGTTCTTGGAAAGTAGGCCGTAAAGCGAAATGCTGTATAACGAATCATGTTTTAGCACAAAAACCCAAGTTAATTCAACGGGATCCGTTCCAATTTCACGAGACAAAAATTAAATCAATACAATTGTATAACTGTGTTTGCATTACGTATTTTGAAAATACACGTGCGTGTGCTGTATACAACATGTAACAAACAAATCAATCTTGGCGAATAGTTTTAATCAGAGTCTGAATATTTGCGTTACATACATTAAAACATAACAACTGTATATCCATAGTTATGGATAGTCCTGGTTTAAAACAATTGATCAAAATTCTGTTGTTTTGTCATGTTTTTGCTTACTTTTGAGGTTCTTCGCAGCATTTTAACACTGCGTTCTTCATCAGGATCAACTTGAAGAGCGTAGTATTAAGTTTGAGTTAAAAAGAAGCAAAACAACAAAATTTGGACCAATGTTTTAAAATAGGGCCTTCCTCAACTACAGATTGTGATGAAGACAGACATAAGATGTGACTCAGACAAACATGTTATATCGTTTCCATTGTACCATATTGATCGCATCGCTCGCCTTAATTTTCAAACTACTCGATTAGCACTAATGTGACATCAGGTATCCCCGTTTTGCTATGATCTAAGGCCCTTAGTGGCCGTTATAGCGAATTTTTTTTGGCTTAAAACGAAACATTGCCATAGATCAAATCGGCCGTTATAGCGAAAAGCCGTATAAAGAGGTATGAGCGTATTCTGAATTTTACAGTACTGGGATATCGATTAGCAGGGCCAATATCCGTGGACCCCGAGTGCTGCAAAAAACGATGGCTCCTTGTAAGAGATGTTGTCTGTGGATTTAGGGAAGAGTTCAGTTATGCGTAAAGTTAATTCCCTCGCTGTTTCGCTTTCAATAGCCAGGATAACCTCCGTTTATCGGATCTTATTTTTAATGGATTTTGTGGAGAGAAAAAATGGAAAAAACACCCTCCGCCAGGGGAAGGTTTGTCCAATGCATGGCTGGGTGGCGAGTGTCAGTGCCAGTGTCATGCCAGATATTAAAATGTCACTGACCATGGCATGTGCGAATGGAAAATGAACACCAGCCCACAGTGCGGCTTAAAAGCTTGACCCATTCGTTATATAAGATTAAACGCCAGCGGTCGCCCCTGTACCTGTGACCCGGAAGGAAAACCAGCATGCTCGGATGCGTTTCAACGTTAATTTCATTAATCCTGCAATTCCTGTCACACTGCCATTCTTACCCATTGTTGGAAGGATATCACCCACCCTTTGTCATGTTACAGAATCGAAAAATTGAAAATTGACATTATACCAATAGGCTGTCTTGTGTACCATACTGTAAATTGAAAATGGAAAAAAGGAAGAAATGAAGGCCAAGGAGAGCTAATGTCATTTTGCGCCAATTTCTTGATTTGTTGCGATTTCAGTAATGGTCCTGCAATTTGACAAGCATATGGGCATCCAGATGATCATAAGGCCCTACCCTCACTTGAAAAATAATTAAAAAACTTAACACATTGAGCTTTTCCCATGTGGACCAAATATATGTAGTATAAAATTTTAGGTGTGCTTCTGCCTTTTTTATTTTTTTGAAAATTTGGTCCTTGTAATTCTTATGTTTTTTTTTAATTTTTGTAATGTGGGAAAGACTTCATGATCACCCTGTATTTGTGGTCATTCAAGTATTATGTGATGATCTTTGGGAAGGGGTAGCAAAATGATAACAGAACTGAGAGGTAGGTTTGTCCAAATTATGTTTTATAAAACGTTTGTCATCAGTTTTTTGTGTTTATTATTTTTTTTTTGTGAAAGGGTACTGTTGTGTGACTAAAATTCATCATTCATCCTCAAGTTGTGATAAAAACATTTTCTCATTTCGAAAAATATTTCATTCAATAACAATGTTATCACATGAGGGGGTTGTTTCAAGATGCAAAGTAAAATCGAAAATACATGTATTACATTCACAAGTTTAACAAATGGATAAATTAATGCTTTAATACTGTGAAGTTGAATACTGTAGTTGTTTGCGCTGAATCTGTCATCATTGCTATCTTTTGTTTTTTCCTGTGTTTGATGATAAGCATGCTGCACATTTGTTTTTGGAGGACGTTCAGTGCCATCTATAGCGACATCCTTGAAACACTACATGTAATGTTTCAACATGGTGTATTTCAAGCAGATGACACTGAAGGGACACTCTCTGTGACATTCCAGTTGTAGTTTTTTCACCACTCGTGTTGACGTTGTTGTTCAATTTCGATTAGGCCTTGACTTTTAAAATTCATCTGGTTGATCTGTGCATGACGAAATTCATTTCCGGTATAGTAAGCCTTGTTTAATGGCAACTAATGTATCTGCGCGATATGGTTCATAACAATCATGGCTTATCTGATCCGTCAGTGGGTGCATATTTTCAATCAAGTATACGTGCTCATTATACTAGTTTTGCTCATAACTGTTGACCTTGGCATTGAGTCAATGTCATAAACACGCGTGTGCTGCGGCATTGTTTGCATGGTAACGCTGAGACATGTATCAACACTGCAGTCACATTTGATGAGTAATCCAAACATTCGTACATGTATGTCTATCAATTAATGATTCTCTTAACCCGGTCCTTACATCATAGATCTCTCAGACCTGGAAAACCTTAAAAGTCAGGGAAATTGTAATGGCCTGGAAAAGACATGCATGGGAAATGGATTTACTTTGAATAACTCAGAGATATTCCACAAATTAATAATTCATTTTCCATAGCTACAGTATTTATTGGTTACTTGTAATACAAAAATCAAAGGATGACGAGCAATTCCGTGGCAATTGTAATGAAATTACCAATTTTACAAGACTACTTATCTAAATTTGCGGTTTCCGTATGCAAATTCGTGGTCTTTCCCGTTTAGCTATGTGTAATATGTTTGCATTTTCAGTGCTCAGGGTGGTCAGGGAAATTCATTTAAAAACCTGGAAAAGTCAGGAAAGTTAAAAAATTTATTTTCTGGGTGAGCCCTGAATAAAGTGCATGTATGTCTATTGATTAATGCTTTTTCTTAAATTATCTGGGCCTTTACATCATGAATTATTTCATTCTTATCTTAAGTAAATGTCACAAACATTATGGCAGTTGAAGAATATTGATATTAAGGATATTGGTTGTATTGATCTGAGTGTTCTAAAGATTAGTGTCAGGACAACGTTGGATGTTCGACCGATTGATATGGCTTCAATTATTTTTCTGTAGGAGATCATAAGATAGTTATTTTTCAAGATAATAACTATAAACAGGGTTCTCAAAAGTTTTGACCCAATGTTAACCATTTGTAAATGATGGTAGACGTCGAATAAACCACATCATATAAAGTGTAAATCTTATGACGTATGTCTTTTAAGAAATCCGTGTAGCCTAATGTAACGGTTAGTGCTGCATGTGTTGTATATTTGCAGTTTCGTATAGTGTAATGAAAGACAAAAATTATTTTTAATGAACATTTTAATTAGCATGACCAGTTAATGATGCTGTTATCAAATGGGCTCATAGTAAAAACTACATCGTCAACCACAAGATACAGTAGCATCCTTAACAGTTACTGAGTTTTTCCAGCTCATTTTTATCGCGCAGACTTGGGACAAATTCATTCAAGAACACGGCAGTGTTCGGAAAATAGGCTAGTTTGGCAGTCTCTGAAATAAGATCTGTCAACTTTATTTAGTTCACATTTGATGCTGGGACTGGGGGAAAAGACAGGGAACACGACTCTGTCCAAGCGGCATTGTCAAATTTAATTGAATATAAAATTTAAATGAATTTTATACCCCCAGAAGTCGAAACGATAACGAAATCGGCAAACATCCAATTTAGAAGATTATGCGATTAAACTGAAAAGTCCACTAATTGGCATGCAGAACGTGTGCTCAAGCTGCTTTTGTGTCAATACATGCCAGCACTTTATCTCGTTTAGATGAAAAAGGTCAACGACAATTGAAAATGTTGAAATAGAAAACTATGTATGAGGATCCTTCAGTCTAAGTTTCCTAACATTGTTGACTGCTCATTTTTGGTGCAAATTGGTCGTTCTGTTATTAAGTGAATTTTGAAAACACGTATTGCACATCAAACGAATTTCAGACACTTCTTCTAGAGCATTGGTTCTCAGACATTATTATATCACGCCCCCTTTCCCAAATCTAAAAAAAATTCGGGCCATCCCAACTTTTCAGAATTATTATTGCTGATGGAAATCCCATGGGCGCTATTTAATGAAGAATACAGTTGAATTTCAAATAATTAGTTTCAACTCATATTTTCGTATCAACATTTTAGTACAATTGATAATTAAGGAACGACTAAAGGCGAAACTGATGTTGGTTTTTAGTCACATTATATTTAAAAATGACTTGTTAATAAAGTACAGGGTTACCTCATACGTAAAAAACCTGGAAATGACTGGGGAATTGGAAAAGTCAGGAAAAATGGATTTACTTTGAAAGAGCAGGGAAATTCAACAAGGAATTTTGTTTTAAAACTTGGAAAAGTAAGGGAAGTTGAAAATTTCCTATCTGGGGGAACGCTGAAATATTTATAGGAACATGGTTGTTTTGTTGTTTAATTGTGCGGTTTTTGGAAAAAAAATAACTCGTCAATATTAGCATATTTTTTTAATATTGAAATATTTTGCGATTCCCTGCTTATATGGCCCTAGATTGAGGACCACTATTCCAGAGAATCTAGACTATTATCAAAATTTGAGAAATATTTGCACCTAGCCAAAATTTCATTGCCAAATAACGTAACAAAATCCTATCTTTATTTTTGTTTTTTGAAAAAAACTGGTCGAAATATTTATGTTAAGCATTGCACCCAATAACACCCAAAAGCCACAGGCATGTTTTCATGATAAGTGCGTCATACTGGGTGTAAGACTTTAAGAAGATTAAGCTGTTTTCATTAATAAGATATGTACCACCTCCTAAACCATCGGAGAAATGCCCAATTAAACAGGGCAACCGGCATGTAGTACTATAAGGGGGGAAATGGGGGCTACGAGGAATTATTATTAACCTCCCATATTCATAAATCGGCTTCCATGCTCAATCCCTTTCAATATCGTTTGCCAAATTCTCATTTAAATTACGCTCGTATCTCGATAACATTCAATTTGAACTTCTGCTGAGCTGAATAAAAACTGCTGGTAACAATGCACGGCGCCTATAAGCTTATTATCCCATGTAAGTTCTGGCTGGGAAGTTTGATATCCAATGTTTCTCCTCGTATCAGAGACAGGCCATCAGCATCCTGCATTGTGTCAGGAATTTAAGCTTCCTAAGCCAGCAAGATTTGCGTGTAACTGTTCCTTTGTTATTCGCTCAACATGGAAATATCCACCAGCGTTCACTTCATGTTTAGGATTATTCAGTGACGCAAAAACCTGCCCTTACACAGGCTCATGCAGACGTCCCTGTTTCTGTCATGCGTTTTAAGTGCAGTTGCTAATAGTGCTTAATTTATTGATGAATGCCATGTTATTAAGATGGCTACATACGCGTAATCTGTAATAGAATTTTTAACTGAGAAAACAACTGGGAATTTGACAAGCAAAATGACGCTGTTAACTGTTTCAGATTTATTTACCGAGTTTTATGACCTTGCCAGTAGCATACAAGTCAGGGTAGGGGTAGGAGATAATAAGACGAAGAATAGTAGGGGAGTATTGAGAAGATCTACTCCAGCATTTTCTTTGGGAAAAAACATTGAAAAACCACAAAAACTAAAGCCAACTGGTTTTCAACGTTTATATTCCCTTATGTTATCGTTGAACCTTCATTGAGCTTAATTCTGGAATAAGCTGGGCTCCGCAAAGTTCTCAAAATTGAGATTAAAAACAATAAAATCTAAAATCATATACAGTATTTGCACAAATCCTGCTAAAATCTGTACAAAACGCATTGGAGCTCATAAATTATATTAAATTGCACTCGAAATCGCAACACTGTTGTAAATACACCGGTATTTGGATTCAAATTTGTGTTCTTGGTATCGAAACTCGTCGTCTTTCATTTTCGTGGTTTTACAATGTTTTTTTTTCCAAGAAAGTGATGGAATAGATGAAGGGTCCTCCCATAAGTGAAATAATAGTACGGTATATAATCCTATTTGAAAGGTTCAGAGAATGTGTATTTTTCAACCCTAATTATTTATGCGACAAGATCGACACTTGACCTATACTGTCGTAGTTTATTTATTTTTCTGTGCGGGCTTTGTTTATCTTAACATCACTTAACCAGCCTGAAAATGTAATTTCTTTATTTTCCCTACCCTAACTGCAGGCAATCACTGCCAGCCAACGAGTAGTTAGGAGAAGCCCACTTTCTCAATGTGCCGAATGCGAATATATACCGAAACAAGGTTTCAGTGATAAAAATACCGAAGTGTATTACTTTTCCCTGATCATTTGACGTCCTTGAATAGATAGCCTTGAAATATCAATAAAATAATGGCACTGAATAGATGACGATGGCTTGAACAAGATGTGTGAAAGACCTTAAATACATTTTTCCAACTTTGGTTATACATGTACAGTACAGTATCCTCTGTATTGTCTGCTAGTATCCAAAAGCATTCAACGTACCCTGTTTCCTAGGAAGGTAAAATGCCCTTACTAGGAAGAAAAATCCCTTTTCTTATTGTGGCCTCTAATGGAGAAACCTAAGATCGCTTTGCTGGCTAAGTTTTTGCCCGAGTCAAAGACGGATTTGATAAATGATCGAATTTAATGTTGGGTAAACGGATATCTCAGCGAGGCATTGATGCGTTATTGGCTAATTGCTAGTGTGGGAAAAAGCGCACCACTCCGTGGCAAGTCTGGCTGCACGGGTAATTGGGTCCCAATCATGGCGACGACGAGGAATCTTTTTTAGGGAGGTTGTTGTTGTCTTCTCACACTTAATTGTGCCAGTGTTCACACACACGCTGTCTTTCAATTAAAGAAACAAATTAAAAGCGAGTAGGGGATTCTCGTATATGGCGTTTAATTGTTCAGGGAAGAACTGCTGGAGCATGGGGCCGTTAAAACTAACGACTCGAAATGAGTGACTTACTCGGTGTCAACCCATAGCGCCTTCCCGAACGATGGATTTTAACCAGTTCGGTTGGAACCAAATCCGCCAAAGTGCAATTGATTAAATGGGCCGGTGTGTCCAGAAGGCAATTTGTAAATTTAAGCTATATACTGAATGCACCGCTTCACACACTCGGGTTAATGCGGTTCCGCTAATTAAAAACGAGCTGGTTGCAGTTGGCTCTTGGAGAACTGCCATTAGGCCACTTTCGAGGGCCTGTCCTTGTACACTTACGTGTAATGCACGCACTAAAGTTTGACAATTTCACTTTAAAAGGGCATTGCTGACGTCTTAATTGGGCACCGAAGACTTGTGATACTGATTCTACTCTGCGATTCAAAATAAGATGACTATACAGTTGAGCCTCTGTAATTTGACCACCCAAGGGACTGTCTCAAACTGGGAAACATAAAGAGATGGTCCACATATGGAACGAGACTTGTACTGACACAGAATTTTATTTCCGTGAACTGCATGTTTGCTACTGCACTTACATTTTACAGTAATAATTCACGAATAATCTTACTAAAATGTTCATAATGCTAATGTGCTGCAAATGTATCCAGCAATCAAAGTATAGTACTGGAATTTTAATGCAGAAACACTGCGTTTTCCTACAATTTGAAATCGGTAGTTGTGACGTCTTTCATTAACAATTTACTGAATTTAGAGATGTCCAGCTAGATGGATTGAACGGCTAGTACGGTATAATGAAACCTGTAAAGGGGGAATTACAGGAAGATAAAAATATTTACTGTGACATAGATTTTCCACCTCTAGTCGCCATATTGGCATTCTTACAATGTACTGCAGCACATCCAGTCGTAAACGAAACTCCAGTTTTGTATGAACCCTTGACATTGTAAATGTGCATTGTATAGGAAGCATCGTTCTAGTCATACACTGGTGGAAATTTGCTTATTGAATGCACATTGAACGATTTCTTTGCAGAATGGAGATGGGGACACTCCCCTTCATTGCGCTGCTCAATATGGCCACGTGGACGTCGTCAACCTGCTTTTGCAACACGCTGGTGACCCGTCAATACGTAACGCCAAGGAAGAAACGCCTTTGGATCTGGCTGCTCAATATGGCCGACTGGAGACAGTGGAGTCCCTGGTGAAAACCCCAGATTTATTGACCGGTGGTCACACGAGGCGCCACTCGGCCCTCCATCTGGCTTCGCGCAATGGACACAAACAGGTGGTTCAAGTGCTGCTCAACTCCGGGTTTCCGGTCAATGCCCTAACGGATGGCGGAAGTGCCCTGCACGAGGCGGCTACCTTTGGCAAGGTAGATGTCGTCAGGGTCCTTTTAGAAAATGGTGAGCATTTAGGATTAACATAACCCCGCAGTAATAGAGTAGGGCCTCAGAACTTTAGGAACCTTTAGGAAATTAAGATTTTCGAGAAAAACTTAAAATTGAACGTTGTTTGAGTCAGCCATCTTTTTTTTGTACCGCTGGCTAATTCAACGCATTTCTTATAAGGTATTGATCTGGAATCGGAGGACTGCCGCCGACATTCTGTGATGGATATTTTGGATGATCTCAAAACGCATAAATCGCAAGAAATCGCCACTATCATTAAAAGTGAGTGTACTACATTTTAAAAATAGTGTAATTGTAATAATGTGGCATATTGACATAAATCTGGACGAATGAACTTTTAATAAATAACACATGAAAGGGAAAACTCAAATTTGAGATAAATATAAAATGAACTTTCTGTCGTTGAAGCAGGTGCTCTAATTGTCCTACTATTGGTAACAAACTTAATTTAAATAGCACATGCTGCACACTTTGTAAAATCCCCACTCTGCAAAACTTGTTATTTTACCTGTAATTCATTAGTTTCTTGCATTTGGTTAGAATCGAGTGTACATGAGCCTGACCTGTTTCTCTTAGTATACAAGGTTGAAGTTTTTCAAAAAGCTCTGTATTTTTCACCTGTACAGAACAATAATGTTGCCCTTGTTGCCTACATTTTCGGATGCTCTCTATTGCTCGACTGAAAATGTCTTTTCTGTAACCTTTGAACATCACAGAGTTGTTTCTGTTGTACTCTCAATACCTATAATGGTCTTCTGCTAAATCCCACTGTTAGTGACATCACTTCAGGGGAAATCCTATAGTTGATGCTGCCGAGATCATGATGCATTGGGCTTTGTGAACATTCCTTGAGTTCTTCAATGAGCATAACATTGTTGTGAACGTTTTTTCAGATCACAGCACGCTAATAACAACCGCAGATTTCGATAGGCAAAATGCCAATCCTCCTCCGCACAAATTTGCTACTAGTCCTTACGAAAACATCGTGTTGCCCAAATGGGCTTCCTTGGATGGCAGCTCACCAGGGCATGGATCAGCAACCTCACCTCTTCCTAACTCAATGTCCGTTTACCAGATACCCCCAAGAACATCTCGTTCAGTTTCCGTGGATATGGATCGAAGGGCATCTGGGTAGGGACTCCTTCATTGCATTTTATCACGATATTTAAAAGCAAACTAGTCTTCATTCAGAAATAGCAAATTTCATAGAAGCCTGTGGGCTCTGGCGTTTCAGAGTAGAAAACCATTTCTCGGAAACGCGGTTTCTATTCTTTAGAAAAGCTTTGTTGGGTTTTTTCAATTAATGATCAGCACTCACGGCCCTTAAGTTTCTGTATCATTTTCAAGAAATGTCTTGCTGTTTGGCTATGGTCCCTCTTTATGTCTACCAAACTTTGCATCTGATCTTAACTGTTGGTCATTTGCAATGGCATTCCAGAACTGACGTTTATCAGGTTCCTCCGACTCCAGAGCCTTTGGAGACCAGTTTCGAAGGTTCTGACCTAAGTGCAACCTCATCGGTATACCAAACCCCACCTCCCCCTCGCGAAATAGACGCGATGTCCATTGGGTCATCTTACTACGAGACGCCGCCAACGCCGAGGGAGGTGGGCAAGGGCCCTCAGAGGGCTTCTTTACCTGAGGGCGACCCAACACTTTTGTACCAGGTGGGAATCAGTTTTGCGCTGTAATCGACTTAAAAACCGACTTCGATTACGAGATAAAATGGGAAGATCAGAGCAACATCTGATGTTCCTGCGATTGCATTATCGAGGTTTGGTACAATTTTAACCAGGGTAATTAGTGAAGTTTCATGTTCGAATGCCAATATCCCACTAGGTACCCCCACCTCCACGAGAGATCCTGAAGCGGATGTCCGATCCATCTTCATCAGCTAGTGGATGTCCGTTACGCAACTCTTGTGGCGCAGGTAAGTTCAAGGTTCATTATGTTTTACTTTGCATCGTA
>JAQGAF010004867.1:0-13281 GCA_034687865.1 Kryphioiulus occultus
TATAAGTGAAATATATGTACATTATATACCAATATATTTATAATATATTTTCAACATATTATTTTTCCATATGGGATCACTATGAATTTTATACTAATCTTTCCACCAGGATAGGGTTTCGTCGTTTATGAACGTTCCCCGCTAGTCTATCTTGATTTAATGCTCATCCATTGACTTCCATGAAGTCGTTTGAAATGTAGCATAATTTCAGATAGACGGTCAATAGCATCGAATCTAAATAAAAAAGTAGGAACGGAAGTGAGATTATCGATATGAGGTGGAGCGAAACGAGTCCTCTCCATCTTCCATCATTTGCCAAAAAATTGGGGGAAAAAAGCTTTTGCTTCGCTAACAAAATGCATTATTAAGGGGAAAAATCGTTTGGATGCTAGCACGAAAAGCTGGAAAAACCCAAATTTGAGACAAAATCGCTTTTCAAACAAATCATGCAGTTTGCCTAGATGGTTTGAGGAAATTAGTCCGTAATTTTAGTTCTGTGTCTATAATGTTTTTTGGAATGAGTTAATGTTTTGAAGAAAACATTTTTAATGGAAATATAATGCATAATCGAAATTTAATTTTACCCACCTGTCAGCGATGAAATGCTATATATATGAACGGATCAAATTAAACAAATTTGCAAAATAAAGCAAAACATAGATTGATTCTCAATAAAAGTCTGAGTAATCTGAGTAATTCTTAGTTAAAATTGTTTGCATTTAACTGAAAATTAATGGACTTGTATTTGTTTTAGGATAAACATACCTGGTATTTGAAATTTAAGACATTTCATAATAGACATTTTCAAACAAATAATGCAGTTTGTTTAGATGGTTTGAGGAAATTAGTTAGTAATTTTAGTTCTGTGTCTAAAATGCTTTTTAGAAAGCGTTAATGCCCTACGCGGTATTTTAAAAGAAAAACATACTTTAAATGGAAATATATATTGGCAATTTAATTTTATCCACCTTGTCAGCAGTGAAATGCTACATGGATGGATAAGATTAAACGAATTTGCGAAATAAAGCAAAACATCGATTAATGATTAATAAAAATTAAAATTTGTTGAATTTAACTGAAAATTAATGGGCTTGTATTTGTTTTAGGATAAACATACGTGGTTTGGTGACAAACCTACTGTATTGATATACCTATAACTATCACGTTTTTATAAAATCTGATTGATCTAAATAAACATCTGAATTTTTTTTAAAAAAACAAGAAGAATCAGCGGGGAATCAGCAAATTAGCGAATTGTTATTGGAAAATGAACAAATAAATTTCAGGAACTTATATTTTCATTAATTTTCCCCTAATTTTGGATAACGACCGTGTATTTTCCCCATCTTGAAATACTCTTTCAACGTAACATTTTGGTGTAAAATGGATTTTTGTTCGCATTTGAAAAACAGACACGCCATCTTGAATTCATCCAATTTTTTTAATTGAATTTCGTTTCGCTTCCCCGTATATGCTTTTGGCCTTTTGATTGTTGTCAAAATCAATTTCGGTTGCAAATTTCCACGCCATATTTGCTCGTCGCCATTAGGGGAATGAGCTTTTATTTTTATTATCATCTTGAGTTTTGGGCTGGCAAAAATTGACGAAACGGCGCCCTGGCGTTCACTGCAATTATTATCAAAATGAAACTTACGCCATGTTTTTATTATTTACTTTCCTAATTCGTTTTCCGCAAATTAGATCAGTGTTTTTGGAGGATCCCACACCAATTTCAAACTAATTTGCCCTAGACCCTACCTATGCAAATTAAACTGTACCGACAAAATAAATTATCAAAATTAATTATCATCAAAACGTACTACAATTTTTTGCAGCCATTTAGATTGACTGAAATTATTTGGGAAAAAATTTACAGCCTAAGAATTTTTAAATTTAAAGGAAATATCCTAAATGTCATTTTTTCATAGTAAAATTTTCATAATATTTTTCAATCACATTTTTACAATTAATTTTACATAATATCAGCTCTAATTGATTTCCATAATTGAGAAAATTTCGACCTTCGAATGATTACAAATGTCAAAAGTTGTTCAATTAAATTTCGAGTTTCTATTTTTAATGATTCTTATTAATTAAAAAATAAAAATTGATGAAAAATTAATAAAAAATGAATCGATGTTTTTTTCGTATTTCTTATAACATCTAAACGAAATAATACGAACAGAATCGATTCTCACTAATTATCGATTTTTTTCACCTAATAAATATAGCGAAAATATTTCCAGTGATTTTGGCTTTAATGACTACAATATTGACATTCTTATGTTGAAAGTTGTTTTAATAAACCTTTGTTGGAAATAGAAATTCGGAAATAATTGATCGTACAAATCAGAAATTGAACATTATTTCTCAACTTAAGGGTGTCCAAAAATGAATCAAAAAAATTTAAGTTTAACTTTCAAAATTCAGATATTGTATTTCCTAATTTCCTATGGAAATTTTTATGTTGAAAGTTTTAATAAATTATTTTGTTGGAAATATAAATTCTCAAATAATTCGTCATGCAAAACAGAATTAAGCTTAATTTAAGGGTGTACAAAAATGCATCAAACAAAACTCAAGAATAACAATTAAAAATTCAGATATTGTATTTTTTTATGGAAATATTAATGTTGAAAGTTGTTTTAATAAAAGTTTGTTGGAAACATAAATTCTGAAATAATTCATCATGCAAAAGAGATTTAAGCTTAATTTTAGGGTGTCTAAAATTGCATCAAGCAAAATTCAAACATAATTAAAAATTCAAATATTATATTCCTATGGAAATTCTAATGTTGAAAGTTATTTTAAAAAACGTTTGTTGGAAATATAAAATATGAAATAATTCTACATGCAAAACATAAATATTTATTGAAAATACAAATTCTGAAATAATTCGACATGCAAAACAGATTTAAGCTTAATTTTAGGGTGTCCAAAAATTGCATAAAACAAAATTCAAGAATAACTAGTAAAAATTCAGATATTGTATTTCACATGGAAATTCTTATGTTGAAAGTTATTTTTATAAAAATTTATTGAAAATACAAAACATGCAAAACAGATTAAAGCTTAATTTTAGGGTGTCCAAAAATTGCATTATACAAAATTCAAACATAACAATTAAAAATTCAAATATTGTATTTCACATGGAAATTCTAATGTTGAAAGTTGTTTTAAAAAACGTTTGTTGGAAATACAAATTCTGAAATAATTCGACATGCAAAACAGATTTAAGCTTAATTTTAGGGTGTCCAAAATTGCATAAAACAAAATTCAAGAATAACAATTAAAAATTCAAATATTGTATTCCTATGGAAATTCTAATGTTGAAAGTTATTTTAAAAAAACGTTTATTGGAAATATAAAATATGAAATAATTCGACATGCAAAACATATTTAAGTTTAATGTTTAATTTTAGGGTGTCCAAAAATTGCATTAAACAAAATTGAAACATAACAATTAAAAATTCATATATTGTATTTCACATGGAAATTCTTATGCTGAAAGTTATTTTTATAAACATTTATTGAAAATACAAATTCTGAAATAATTCGACATGCAAAACATATTAAAGTTTAATTTAAGGGTATCCAAAAATGCATCAAACAAAATTCAAGAATAACAATTAAAAATTTAGATATTGTATTTCACATGGAAATTTTAATATTGAAAGTTGTTTTAATAAAAATATATTGAAAATACAAATTCTGAAATAATTCGACATGCAAAACATATTAAAGTTTAATTTAAGGGTGTCCAAAAACTCTCAACAAAACTCAAGCATAAGATGAAAACTGTCGGTATAGTATTTCGTATGGCAATTCTCTTATTTTCATCTATTGTCCCTAAATAACAATGGTTTGTTCTATTCGCAGAAACTCGATCCTTTGTATATATTTTCGTTGTTTTTGTTGGAAATTAAAATACATGCAGGTAGCAGTTTCTGAGTAAGGATTGCACGCGAATGCAATTATTTGATTCTTTGATCAATTTCTCTTTAAATTGTCCTCCTTAATTCGCATTGCGAAAAGTGACTTTTATTCGAGCATTAAAAGGAGGGCGATGCGTGCGTGCGAACCGAATTAAAACAATGCATAAATAAATCAAAATGTAATTGTTGCTCGCTTTTAAAACCGACTTCGTTGCGTGCCTTTTACGTTTTCGTAAATAACAACAATTAAGGGCGAAAACAACGGATAAAAAACAACAATGCGAGTCGAATAAACGACCGAGAACGTTAACATCTGCTAGCGTTTCGTATTATTATCATAATTGTAGCCGGATAATCGATTCTCGTGAAAAAGGAGGCTGTGAAATTCAAACGAATCCAAAATCGGCTTCATGTTCAGCTTCGAAATCCCATTTGCTCATATTGCGCATCCGTGTTAAAAATGTGAAGCTTCGCATGTGCAGAATTGCTCAGAAATTTATTTAGTTCAAAATTTTCGTGATGGAAAGACACAAACGCTCTTCAAACCCATATTAAGTCATCAGATTTTGTATAATTTTATTTCATTATTATTTTTTTTGTAAATTAATGTTTAATCCTTCGAATTTTAACGAAGTTTTATGTAGCAAAGTTTTAGGCACAGATGCAACATTAATAACAATAATTTTAGGCATAATAAAATTGACATAAAACTTTGTTATTTATAAAATAACGTTTTTTAGATCCTGAACTTTTAGGTTTCAAATGTACCGTATAAACTAAATGGTTCATAAAATCTTGTTATTAATTTATTTTGCCTGTTCAAAGACCGGATTAATGGTCTAAAATTTCCACTTGTTTCAATAATTTGTTTATCAATGACAGCAAAATGCCAGAAACATTACGCAGAATTGCTCAGATTTTTAATTTTTTTTCCAAATTATGCTGATGGAAAAACACAAACGCTTTTTAAGCCCATTTGTTCACGAAATAGCACTTAATTTTATTTCATTATTTATTTATTTATTTTTAATCTTTTAAAATTAATGTTTGACCCTTCAAATTTTAACGAAAATGTTTAAGCAAAATTAATAAATTTCCTTGACTTTGCGCTTGACATTGCGCAGAATTTTCATTTTTTCAAAATGTTGGTAATGGAAAGACACAAACTTTCATCAAACCCAATATTTCCTCAAATTGCACGTAATTTTATTTCATTGTTATTTATTAATGTTTGATCCTTCAAATTATTAGCGAAAATGTTTAAGAAAAATTAAATAAAACAAAAATAGCGATAATAAGTATTTCCTTGACATCGCGCACAATTTTCATTTTTTCAAAATTTTGATAATGGAAAGACACAAACTCTTTTCAAACTCATTATTTTATCAAATCGCACATAATTTTATTATTATTTATTTTTGCAAAACAATGTTTAATCCTTCAGCAAAATAAAATAGAAATAAAAATAGTTGCTAGACTTTGTCATTTAAATTATAGATGAAACTTCTGATCGCCAAATTTCATTTCCACTCTTTTAAAACGTATTCTGAAACATGTCTTCGCTGTTCAACATTTTACATTTATAGAAAACGATGAAATATTTACGAAATCCGTTAACTCAATTAAATTGTGCGTTGATCAACACGGCTAGAAAAACGCCCACGGGGATCGTCCATAACCGATTTATGCTCAAAATTCGAAAAAGTTTGCCAAATTTCAACATCTTTAAATTCCTCAATTTTCTCCCATTTTCAAATTTCTCCCCATTTGTTCCTGCCAAATATTTTTCTTCCCATAGTTATCTCGCATCTTCTCTTCCCCACCTTATTACCAAATTGGATTTTTTTTATATTTTTTTCCGAAACTGTCTCTTTCTGTCTCATAAATATCCATTTTTGGCGAATCCATGCTTTAATAAACGACTCGGATGAGCCCATAAGCAAATCGCACTTTTATTTAATGCCTTTCCTCCCATTTCATAAAACGAAATTTATTCGAGCAAAAATCGATGAACGTCCTTTCACTTTGGTTTGGACTTTTTTTACACTTTAAAAAAATGGTGATTTTCGAGTCGTTTTCTTTTTGATTTCGCTCGTGATGGGTTGACCCAAACCCGCTCTTTATGTCAACGCTCTAAACCGTTTCGCTGCTTTTTATATCAATGTTTTAAAAGTTGGATTTTGTTTTATGACGAGCCTTTAGCATTATGCCCTGAAAGTTTGAAACCGGATAAAATCTTGTAGCTTGACCAAAAGGTGATTCGAGTCGGAAAAATACTACAGTATAATTACGATTTATTTTAGAGATGATCAAGGGGTTGGCAACTATTCTAAATCGTGTGCAGCTAACTGCAGACTTCAAAGACTTCAATGGGACTTCAGTGGGACTTCGAAGACTTGAATGGGACTTCAGTGGGACTTCGAAGACTTGAATGACTTCAGAGGGACTTCGAAGATGTCAATGACTTCAGAGGGAATTCAAAGACTTGAGAGTGACTTCAATGACTTCAGACCGACTTCAAAGACTTCAGTGACCTCAGAGGGAATTCAATGACTTCATAGGGAATTTAATGACTTCAGAGAGACTTCAATGACCTCAGAGGGACTTCAATGACCTCAGAGGGACTTCAATGACTTCAGAGGGACTTCAATGACCTCAGAGGGACTTCAATGACTTCAATAATTTCACAGGGACTTCAAAGACTTCAGAGAGCCTTCAATAACTTCAGAGGGTCTTCAAAGACTTCAGTGACCTCAGATGGAATTCAATGACTTCAGAGGGACTTCAATCACCTCAGAGGGACTTCAATGACTTCAATGACTTCAGAGGTACTTCGGAGACTTCAGTGACTTCAGAGGGACTTCAATTACTTCAGAGGGACTTCAATGACTTCAGAGGGACTTCAATGACTTCAGAGGGACTTCAAAGACTTTAATAACTTCAGAGGGACTTCGGTGACTTCAGTGACTTCAGAGGGACTTCAATGACTTCAGAGGGACTTCAAAGACTTCAATAACTTCAGAGGGACTTCGGTGACTTCAGTGACTTCAGAGGGACTTCAATGAGGCTTCAAATGCTTCAGTGGACTTCAACCAACATGTTCACCTGACTTCTCAAATTGCCAACCCCTCGGAAGACGATACTATTTCGAGCCACAAGTGGCTGAACACAAAATTTCAGGTTAATCAATAAGTGTGGCTTATACTCGATTCTGGGGCGCAAATCCAATAACGTAAGACACAACATGATTTATTCAAGGAGCATTTTTGTGATCACCCGTCGAAAAGCCGACGAATGTTGCCTCAGGCGTCGTTATCATCCATTGTCCATCAATTGGCCATCTCAGGCCCTTCCAACCCCCTGGAGATTTTCCCTCCTCCTCCTCAGCGCCCCCTACACGTTCCTTCCTGTCGTTTTCGTTGTTTCTTCTTACGCCAAAGACATCTTCCATTAATCATGTTTCTAACGCGAACCAGCGACTGATTTCGATTAAGATAAATAAAATAGCTATTATTATAGAGGAGGAGGAGGAGGAGGAGGAGGTGGCGTTAAAACCATATTACACAAATCTATATTTAGACACATAGCCAAAAAATAGGCCTAGGGGACAGAAAAGCTGAGATATGCTGAATGAGGCAATTGCGTGAAAGGATGGACATTTTTAGGGAAATCGAGCCTTTTTGGACATTTCGCCTTCACGTTTGAATTTCAAATTTGGTTTTTAAAGACGAGATTGACGAAGCACTCCTGCTGGAAAGATTACTATGGATCAGTATAAAATTCATAGTGATATTAGTACATATTTACTGATATATGCTGATATTAGTGTAAATCTTACTGATATCAGTACGGGTTATACTGTCGAGAAATAGTGTAACCAGAACATTTGCACAAAGTTCTTGGAATTATTGCTCATGTTTAGTTAAATTGTAATTTTCTATAGTAAGATTTATAACTTACAAGCAAAATGCGATTAAATTTTACTGCAAACATTTAAAATCACTATTCACCTTTTTAGTTGCAACAGCTGATATAACTACGGTATTACTGACACTACTGGAAACTAGTGATACTTTAGTGATACCAGTATGTATCACAACTTAACACTATGGATTAGTATACAGTATTAGTATTAATACAGTATGGGCTGTAGTGACATTAGTATCCATCACTAGTACTGATTTTAAATGTCAGCATTATATCTTGTGTGGTTTAATAAGTAAATCTGAATTCTCTCGTGGGTATTCGTGCAAATAATTTTATTTGTCCATCTTATGTCATGCAGACACTGATTATATAATTGCAGGTATGCTAATTAAATCCAATAATTCAGTTTCAGATATTAAGTGAATAGACTTGTAATACAGATGACACTACTGGCATGTACAGGTAATAATATTGATATATTACAATGTGTAGTAATAGTGATACTTTTAACCATACTAATATCATCATAATAGTGATGTCAGCATCCAATACTGATTTTATATACTGACATCAGTAAGCCAAAAAACACTATTCATCATTATAGGAGGTTAGGTTAGGGCTCAAACTAATGCCAAACTTGCAATCAACGACTTTCAGAGTCATTAAAAAAGGCATTAAAAAGCCGTTTAGATAATTTTAGAAAGTTAGATTTGGAAGTTGTAAAACTAGTCAAAAATAATATATTTGTAAAATTTTAAAGCAGTACTACTGTACAGTACGTGTAATTGCTGGATAAATTTGCATCACATTAGCAATACTATTACTGCATTATGAACATTTTAATAAGATGATTCATGAATGATGAATGATTATTGTAAAATTTAAGTACATACAGTTCACGAAATTAAAATCCTGCGTCAGTACAACCCTCGTTCTATATGTTGACCATCTCCTTATGTTGACCAGTTTGCGACAGTCACTTGTGTGATCAACTTACAGTGGTTCTACTATATTAATAAAAAGTGAATTATGCTTTAAATTGTTTGTTTCGTAATTATTTTTGATGACATTTTAAACATTTCCCCCTAAAAATGCCCTTCTCCGATTCAGTTTTAGGTAAATCTGACTTATGTAATAGACCAACGTTCACAAACAAACAAACTTAAGTATGTATTTTTTATAGAAATCTGTAAGAATCACTGTGCTAAAAATTTTCAAATGAAACATTTGAGCTGCGTATTTAAGATTTCATTTTATTGCACATAACATGATTTTTACACGTTGAGAAAATTATCTCAAGGCGTAAACGTCCTTTCAACAATTGATGTGTTTTTTTCTTCAAAACATTGATTTCCAATACAGAAGGGGCTTACCAATCGACATCCACAAAACCAAGATGACAACAACAAATAATCAAAGAGGGTTTTCTATTTCTGAAAATTTTGATAGCTGAATAGTCCCAGCGAAGAATTGAAGGCCCCAATGGCGTTTTTAACGCTGTTAACGATTTCTTTTAAAAAAAAATGCTGAAGACAAAACTGGAAAAGGGTAATTGTTAATCAATGTTTTGTGGTTTTCGACGTAATGCAGATCATCATGCTAGCAACGTCAGACAGAATAAACGCAACAGTCAATAAGTCTTTTTATTTCATTTGAATTTTATGAAACAATAAAGAACCTTTATTAGGTCTGCTTTTTCTTGTTTTACGTTCTCTGAGAACAAAATAAGATAAATCGTCGATAATTTTCATCAATTATTTAAAATCCTGTTCAATCAATAGTTGGGGGATGAACTGTGATGGCTTCGCAAACCACCGTAAATGTTGCATTTAAGTTAGATAGTAATGATAGTAATGATAGTAATAATAATAATAATCATAATAATAATAATAATAAAACAGAAACAAAACTTTGTTTTAATATTGTTTTCATAATTTTCTGTATTGTTCAAAGTTTTAGGTCCAGATTCGACAATATTATTAACAATAATAATCGTAATAGCAATAATGATATTTTAGGCATAAAACTTTGTTATTTCTAAAACAAAGTTTTTTTTAACGTATCCTGAACTTTTAAGGTTCACATGCAATGTATAAACTTAAATTGAACAAAGTTAATTTGTTACGATATATTTGTTCAAATTTGTTTCTTATCCAAAATTATAAAAATTCATACTAAAGAGCGATTTAAGGACCTAATTAATGGTCTAAAAATTTCACTTGTTTCAATAGTTTTAGTTTATCAATCACAGCAAAATGCCAGAAAAATTTTCAAATAATACTTGATTGCAACTTATTTCTAATGTAACTTAATCGCCGTGTCTTGAGATTTACCTGAGTTTAGCTCTAGATTGCGCTCGAAGTAAAATTTCAGTTAATCTCGTTAAAAATAATGCGAAAGAACTACTATTTATTAATGAATGAATAATTGAAATAGCTTAAGCATTAAGTGTCCTTTTATTGCACTTTATCCAATAAAAATTAAGGAGATTAACCTCAATTCGCATTCCCTATTCGTTTATGAAATTATCTCATTGAATAACATGGGGAAGGCTCATAAAATTCACGATTTTTTTTTAGGTTTTAATGTTATGGCAACTATTTAACTTCAAATGGTATAGAACCAGTATACATGTAGAACAAGTGATTCAAAACAAAATGGCGGCGCTTTGAAACATTTGTACTCGTTTTGATTCATTTTTATTTTGAATTGGTACAGATTGTAGGCGAAATGATGATTTTCCCATTGAAATAGAAAGTCCTTTTGATGAAAATTCGTTGAAAGGACTCGTGCCTGGCGAAATCAAATGTTAGCATCGTTGAATGATTGCAATTTGATGCGACTAAATGTATCCTGTCTCCATAGATATTTCTAATTAAACACGGCTTCCAAAAAGTCGAAAACCGAAATGGGAACGTCAAATATTTGCGTGGATTTGCGATTGAAAAGGCGAGGTTTTCAAACGAATTCTCCTCTTCAGATTATTCAATACAGTGAAAGGAATTGATAAACATGGCCGACGTTACTATTTTTTCGTAATAGTTTGGTTTGTTAATAGCACACAGTGCATTTGAAATTATATTTCAGAGAACCCTAAAGAATAAATTTTCTCAAAAAAACACGAAAAAGTGGTGTTTTGAAACATATATATTTGTATGGCTTAGGGAATTTAAAATCTACCGAGAAACGAATGAATTTAAAAATTTGAAAAATACGAGAAAAAGGTATAAACTATTTCTTAACAACAACAAAAATGAAAAAAATTAAGCGTGAACATATTGTATACACATAGGAAAGAATGGGTGTTTAAATTTTGAAAGAATTATTGAAAAAATTAATTCGAAATGTTATTAGAAGAAGTAACTAATTGCGAATTAAATATCCCTGAAGATGGACAATAAGAGAGTGATTTAAAATGTTACGAAAGTACGATTCCTTCTCTTCAGACTATTCAGTGTGCATTTTAAATTTTATTTGAAAAAAAAGCTAAAGAATGAATTTTATAAAAAAAACATGAAAAAGTGATGTGTTGCTAGTATATTCATGTCCATGTATAAGTATGGCTGATGAGATTTAAAACGTACAGAGAAATGTATGAGATGAATTTCGAATTTTGAAAAATACCTGAAAACGAAAAAACCATTTTTCAAAAAAACATGGAGTGATGTTTTAATTTTCCAAAATTAAAGGAGATGAAATTTTAAAATTGAGCGTGCCCACATGGAAAGGAAATGCGTTTCAAATTCATTGTGAAATGCATTACGAATTACCAAATATATTGCAAATGCATTTATCATTTTTATCGCAATACGAAATACATTTGGTAACCTAAACAAAAATGCATTTCGCAAATGCATTTTACAATGCATTATGAAATATACTGACTAGAGTATTTCACAATATATTTGAAATTACATACATTCAAAAGTTATGTATGCTGCATTGAATTTAATGAAACTGGTGTATTTTTGAATTTTAAATTTCATTTCAATGGCAGTTATAATTTATAGATTGAAAATTTAAGATGTTTTTTTTTAAATTGAGAATTTTTATGAAATATAGCAAGGCTTTTGACATTTTACAATGCGTTGAATGTAAATTGTAAATGCATTCTTCAATGCAAACAGAATACATTACACTATGCAGTACGTGGCATATTCTCCAATGCTCCAATGGTGTGCATTACACAATACATTCTCCAACACACATCATTCATTGTAATATGCATTCCATAATGCATTATAAAACTGCTTAAAAACATAATAAACACTCATAATAAACATCATAAAAACTCATAAAATCATTTTTAAATGCATTCGGAAATGCATTTTCAAGTATATTTGTCAATATAGTTTGAAACTAAATTTGTCTCAATCTACAGACATTTTAAAATGTAGTCTCCAATGCATTTCTTATAATGCATTTCTAAATGCATTAACATTACACGTGCGTGAATGAGTTTTTAAATTTTGCAAGAATTATTGAAAGTGTTAATTCGAATTTTTTTTTAAAAATTGCCTAAATGCGAATAAAATATCCCTAAAAAGTGATAATAAGGGTATGATTTAACATGATAGAATACTACCAAAGATGAAGCCTTACATCGTGCACGAATACCAAATACTGAATAAGAAACTTTGACAAAAATACTAGAGGACGAACGAGGTGATATTGATCTTTTACAGTCGATGAAAGAGGACCATTGAAACGTGGTCACGATATGAAAGATCAAAAAATATCAGCCTGTAGGAATCAAAATTTCCATTGCCAACGTGTTAAGTAATGCTAGTGTTGAATAGGTGAAATCACTCTGAGCGCTCTCGTTTCATTAAAAGACTAGGTAGGAAAACTCGTTGCGTTTATTGCTTCAAATAATGACGAACGAGTGACAAAAACGCCCACTCAAATCGCCGTAAAAACATTCATTAAGCCAAAGCGTTCATTCCCAACTGGCACTGATTGCCTAACGACAGGGGGCGCACCCATCGACAATTATAGCGAACAGTGGCGCCCCCAACATGGAAATAACGGTTACGAAAACGTGATCCCAAGTAAAAATATCAATAGGTTAAATTAATTAATATCAATTGGTTAAAGGGAAATGGAAATTGGAATTGTTGAACAATTCAATCAATAGGTTTAATGACAGCAATTGGTATTAATTGTCCATTTAATATCAATTGTTATTTTTCATTGTTATTGCTCAGTTGTTATTAATTGGTGTCAATTGTTACCGTTACCTTTTCTGACCCATAGTACCTAACTTGTAACTTGTGGTATTTCTTAAATTCATTTTGAAATAGACCTACAGTTCCTTCTTATATTAAAATATTTTCCTCATTAACTTACAATAAAACCAATTAATACCAATTTCACCAAATGTTTATAATTTCTTTAATTATTAGTAAAGTTTCATGAT
>JAQGAF010004868.1:0-13280 GCA_034687865.1 Kryphioiulus occultus
TGAGGGCAATTTTTGAATATTCTTTGAATGAATCTAAGGCGTTGATTAGCCAAACCAGTAATTTTACTAATATGCGTTCCCCAGCGCATATCATCCGTGATAGTGAGTTTAGGGTATGGCAGAGTAGGATAAAGACAACTACAAATAAGGCATGAAATCTACGTTGTTTTGAATTCATGAATAAGTCCGTTAAAGACAGAAATGAAACACTGCGTTAATAGCAAGGTTGTGAAAAATGTAAAAAAGGTTAAAATCTAACATCTATCCTTGTCTACTAGACACATTTGAAGCAGGGAATATACCGTAGCAGATGTGTTTCATTTCATGAGTTCCGAGCACAACTACCACACGAAAACCGAGAGCCCGAATGTTGCTTACCGTTAAGAACGGATGATCAGTCGTTTGTAACACCCTGTTTTCCGTTAATGTGTGTGCTACTTCGTCCTGCAAAATCAAAAAAAACATGTAAGCAGAATTTGACAACACAGGCATGTGGCCAGTTGGTGTACAATTCTTCACATTTTTTTCAGATCTAAGAATCTGATATTTTTAACATCTTTACACATGCAATTATCTGTTTTTTCCACCTTTTTACCCAATAGTTTTGAAAAATTAGCTATTTGATTAGCAATAACAGTGCATCGCAAACTACAGAATGCGACCCACCAACAATATTGAGAACGCCATAGGTAATTTTTTTTTACAAAACACGAACACAAATAATGGATTTTAGCTTGCTTTTCTGAAAAAAATGTATGGTGTAAAATTTAATATCAATGTGTAAGAAAATGCCATAGACCAATTTATCTTAATTCGACCAAAAATGGGTTTCAAGTGTATTTTCATGGCAATGATTTTTAAAGACAATGCATTATTTTTAAGATTCCTATAAATATTTGTCTTCAAAAGAGCACCACAGGCAATTTAAAAAAAGCTGATTAAAATAATGAAATTCTATTACATTTTGTTAAGGAAATTAAATATCTGAATGGAGGGGAATTCCTCGGTTTTAAGTTGGATTTCTTACAAAACTAAGCCAAAAGTAGTGGATTTCAGTTGTAGGGTGTAAAATTTAACTTCAATGTTCAAGAAAATGTCATAGACGAATTTTTTTTTAATTTGACCAAAAACGGATTTCAAGTGTATTTTCATGGAAATGATTTTTTAAGACAATGCATTATTTTTAAGATTCCTATAAATAGTAGTCTTCAAAAGAGCGCCGCAGGCAATTTAAAAATAAGAAACTGATTGAAATAATAAAATTTTAGTAATCATTTTACGAAATTAAGGATCTGAATGGAGGGGAACTTCTCGGTTTTAAGCTGGTTTTCTTATAAAACTAAATCGCAAATAGTGGATTTCAGCTTGCATTTCTAAAAAAAATGGTATGGTGTAAAATTTAATTTCAATGGTCAAGAAAATACAGTATGCGAATTTTTTTTAATTCAACCAAAAATGGATTTCTAGTGTATTTTCATGAAAATCCACTAAACCAAAACTAAACCAGAAATAGTCGATTTCAGCTTGCTTTTCTAAAAAAATTATATGACGCAAAATTTAACTTCATTGTTCAAGAAAATGCCATAAACGAATTTTTTTTATTAATTCGACTAAAAATGGATTTCAATTGTATTTTCATGGAAATGATATTTGATTCCTATAAATATTAGTCTTCAGAAGAGCTTCGCAGGCAATTTAAAAAATAAACTGATTAAAATAATTAATTTTAGTACACTTCAAGTACATGTGATTAAGGATCTGTAAGTTGGGGAATTCCTCAGTTTTAAGCTGTATTTCTTGTGAAATTCAATTCCAATGAATTGTTCACGTAAATTGTCATTTTTACCCAATTTATCACATTTTTCACACAAGGGTATATCAAAATTTTCCCGTTTTTCACACAAGGGCATACCAAAATTTTCACATTTTTCACACAAGGGCATACCAAAATTTTCACATTTTTCAAACAAGGGCATACCAAAATTTTCCCATTTTTCACACAAGTGTATACCAAAATTTTCACATTTTTCACACAAGGGTATACCAAAATTTTCCCATTTTTCACACAAGGGTATACCAAAATTTTCCCATTTTTCACACAAGGGTACACCAAAATTTTCCCATTTTTCACACAAGGGTATACCAAAATTTTCCCATTTTTCACACAAGGGTATACCAAAATTTTCACATTTTTCACACAAGGGTATACCAAAATTTTCACATTTTTCACACAAGGGTATACCAAAATTTTCACCTTTTTCACATGATGACTAACCTTGGCAATGATCACTTCCTTTTTGAGGACTTTAATGGCGAACAGCTGGCTCGTGGACTTTTCCCTGCAGAGAATTACTTTCCCGAAGGTGCCCTTTCCTAATACTTTTAAGAACTCAAAATTGTCCAGCGTCTATGAAGTGAATACAAAAAAAAAATGTGGCAAATCAGATTACAGAGCTGAATTTGGAAAAACTAACCCAAAATCCGGCACTCACAATCTTCTTGGATGTTTTGCTTGAGCTGCTAATGATAAACTTGCTCTTCATTTCGTCATCCACCTTCATCTCTACGTCGTCCTCCTCGGTCAGTTTTTCGGCCACGTACTGAATGGCTTGCATCCATTCTTCGCGTTCCTTCTCGGAGTCCACGTGAAAGGTCCTCTCGATGACCGTGGTCCATTGCAGCCCTCTGATGATGAAGGTGAAAGGCTTGGGCCGGTCCACCTTCATTAACTGGCAGCCTGCAAACCAATCGAGTTAATTAAAATGGGATATTTCTTTTTCCTTACCATTCGAGCACCACCGTCTTACCTTTTACTGTGAAATTGTTTAGCGGGTCTGCGAGCCCATGCTCCGGTTTTGCTTTGAACCCTATCAGCGAGCCATCGTCTTGAAGGACGAAGTAGCGGGACCTCCAGTTCTTGATGTGTTCTCCTGCAAAAAGCAAACGACATCATATGAGTACATGTAGCCTAAGTATTCTGTAATGCTCGTATACACCGGAGTGTTTGTGTCTATTGGGACCACCAACAGAATGTGACATTTTTATAATGCATTATTTCAATGTTTATTCATTTTTATGTTACGAGTGTTGTCAAACTGCACTTGTACCAAGGCTGTCAGAATTTCACTTAGTACAGGTAGGCTGATAACACCTTGTACAGGGCTTTTTAGGACTTAAGCCACTTTTTTGAATATGACTTTAATATGACTTAATTGGACATTTGGGACTTCTTATTTTTACTACTTTTTTATGACTTTTATGATTTTTTTGAAAAAAGCTATGGACTTTTTTAGTACTTTTAGAGACAAATTAAGGATTTTTTAAACAGTAATATGTGTATAATGTATTATTTCAATATGTATTCATTTTTATGTCACAATGCAATATTTAAAGAACAAAAGTGTTGTCATGCTGCACCTGTACCAAACTAAAGGTTGTCAGAATTTCACTTAGTACAGGTTGGCTGACAACACCCATGTACAGGGCTTTTTAGGACTCAAGCCACTTTTTTTTTTGAATATTTAGGACTTTTTAGGGCATTTAGGATTTATTATTTTTAGTACTTTTTCATGACTTTTAGGATTTTTTTGAGAAAAGCTATGGACTATTTTAGTACTTTTAGAGACAAATTAAGGATTTGTTAAATAGTAATATGTGTATAATGTATTATTTCAATGTGTCTTCATTTTTATGTCACAATGCAATATTTAAAGAACAAAAGTGTTGTCATGCTGCACCTGTACCAAGCTAAAGGCTGTCAGAATTTCACTTAGTACAGGTAGGCTGACAACAACATGTATAGGGCTTTTTAGGACTCAAGCCACTTTTTTTTAATATTTAGGACTTTTTAGGGCATTTAAGATTTATTATTTTTAGTACTTTTTCATGACTTTTAGGATTTTTTTGAGAAAAGTTATGGACTATTTTAGTACTTTTAGAGACAAATTAAGGATTTTTTTAAACAGTAACATATATATAATGCATTATTTCAATCTGGATTCATTTTTATGTCACAAAACAAAAAAAGTGTTGTCAAGCTGCACCTGTACCAAGCTAAAACTAAGAATTTTAGGACTTTTGGAGACAAGTTAAGGATTTTTTTAAACAGTAATATTTTTAGAACGCACTATTTAAATCTGTATTCATTTTTATGTCACAATGCACTATTAAAAGAACAAAATTGTTGTCAAACTGCACTTGTACCAAGCTATAGGCTTCTTTTTAGGACTTAAGACACTTTTTTGATTATTTAGGGCTTTTTAGGACCTTTAAGCCTTCCAATTTTGAGTACATTGTTATGCGTGCCCAGCGCCATCTATGGTGGTTGACGAACTGCCAAATGTTATTTACTGAGCATCTGCGAAAAGCCACAGGAAGTGACGTCATGGGCGCATTTCCGGGGCCTGTACACTGAAGGTCGTCTGGGGCAAGGTCAGAAAAATCGATACCAGTGACGTCACCAAAAACGCATTAATGGCATTGTTTCAGGGAGTCTCAACACTCTTGGCTGCGAAAAGCGCCATCTGTTGACGAGTGTGGCAGACTCAATGCAACTTAAGTGTGCGTCATTAATTTCGTGCATGCTCGCAAACAAATTCAGCTCTTGACACACATGTGTTGTTACATTTTTTTAAATATCAGAACCAGTTTTCTTAATATAGCTCAGCGTTATCTTGCAGCAAGTGCACCGATATTGCGCTTTGAAAGGCGATGATAAGCAATGAAAAACAAAAACATCAGATAATAAAGAGGACAAGTCTCAGCCACTCACCAACTAATCATACTGTCAGTATTGCCAAAAATCCAAACAATAGCTAAGCAAAACTATGACATTTGCCAATGTGAGGAATGTTATGTTGTCTATATCAAAACAGGAAATAGAACACATTTTCATAAGGAAAGAGCAAATTTAGATGAGTATTTTTGAGAAATTGGCAATTTCATCACGTTTTCCGCAGACAGCCAATAACTAGTTTTGCAAAATGCATTATTAATTAGTCGAATATCCGTGAATTTTTCAAAGTGAATCCATTTTCCCTGACTTTTCCAAGTTTTTTTATATAACATAACATTTAAGAGAACACCGTATAGGCGAATATTTTAAAAAAAAAACTAGCCATAATGCATTTTTAGAGACTTTCTTAGAAACATTATTATTATTCAAGATAACGCAGTAAGCAATTTTTTAAATAGTACATTTTACAAAAACCAGGCCACAACTGATGGATTTCAGATTTATTTTCTACAAAAATGTAATGAGTGAAAATACTAGCATTTAATAGAACGCCGCAGTCGAAATTTTAAAGACGTTCTGAGAAATATTAATATTCAAGATAATACCGTATGCAATTTTGTTTTTTAAAAAATGCTAGACCACAAAATGATGGATTTCAGATTTATTTTCTACAAAAATGTAATTAAGTGAAAATACTAGCATTTAAGAGAACGCCGCAGTCGAAATTTAAAAAAAAATATTATCCATAATACATTTTTAAAGACATTCTGAGAAATATTAATATTCAAGATAATACCGTATGCAATTTTGTTTTTAAAAAATGCTAGACCACAAAATGATGGATTTCTGATTTATTTTCTACAAAAATGTAATGAATGAAAATACCAGCGTTTAAGAGAACGCCGCAGTCGAAATTTTAAAAAAATATTATCCATAATGCATTTTTAAAGACATTCTGAGAAATATTAATATTTAAGATAATACCGTATGCAATTTTGTTTTTAAAAAATGCTAGACCACAAAATGATGGATTTCAGATTTATTTTCCACAAAAATGTAATGAGTAAAAATACTAGCATTTAAGAGAACGCCGCAGTCGAAATTTTAAAAAAATATTATCCATAATACATTTTTAAAGACATTCTGAGAAATATTAATATTCAAGATAATACCGTACGCAATTTTATTTTTTAAAAATGCTAGACCACAAAATGATGGATTTCAGATTTATTTTCTACAAACATTTAATGGGTGTAAATACTCGCAATTTTGTTTTTTAAATAAAATTCGCCATAATGCATTTTTAAGACATTCTTAGGAATATTATTATTCAAAAGAGAGTCGTAGTCGTTGTTTTTTCAAAAAAAAAAATTGCACATTTTACAAAAACTAGACCACAAATGATGATGAGGTCGATTTTTTTAAACAAAACTAGCCATTATGCATTTTTAAACATTCCCGGGAAATATTAATAATCAACAGAATGTCGTAGGGAATTGTTTTTAAACAAAATCAGAAACGATAGATTTAACATTGCATGCGAATTTTTTTTAGAAAAACCCGATTTCAGATGCTGAATTTCAGCCAGAATTAGTCATATTTTTCTTTGCCACAGCAGTTTGCATTAAAATATAGAAATCCATAAAAATTTTCTAAAAAAATTTATACTATATACACGTAGGACTACCTCAAAAATAAACGAAATATAGGAATGGCTCGACAGTCTGCATTCTAGAATCCAGGTGGCAGCACCGTAGGTGCCACCTTGACATGAGATTAGGAAATGAAGTACAATTTACTCCAACCACGCATCAATTATTGTTGCGTAAATTGCAACTTGGTAAATTGTCAGCGTCAATTGCGACATAACTGTTTTTTGTTTACTAGCACTAAATCTGATAAAAAAAAAGGATGTGCAAGTCAAGTTGTTTGCTCAGTTGGATGAATTTCATTCCCGAAAACGTCATTCTCTCGAATTGGTCAAAAGCCTCATTTGCATCACGAGTTGTTGGGAACTGTACGTGTATTTGTGTACAGGTGGGAATTCCAGAAACCAATTCGGAAGTTGCAGGATGACGCGTTGCTAATTGCGATCCGATTCGCTAATTAAGCGGGGACCGGAAGTGCGAGGAATTGTATGGGAAAGGGTTTCGAACAGTCTCACACAAGAAACTCTTGCAGGGTCCAAGGTCGCACCACTAATGGCAGTCGGTGTTGCAACCATGTTGCTGTCGACTGTCTCGACGGACTTCCGTACTGCAAACATTGGGGCGACTTGGGGAGGGGGGTTGAAGTCATTGAAGTCAGTCATTAAAGTAATTTGAAACGTTGAAAATTGAAGTCATTGAAGTATTTTGAAAAGTTGAAAGTTGAAAATTGAAGTCACTGAAATCAGTAAATAAAGTAATTTGAAAAGTTGAAAATTGAAGTCAGGCATTAAAGTATTTTGAAAAGTTGAAAGTTGAAAATTGAATTCATTGAAGTCATTTGAAAAGTTGAAAGTTGAATGTTGAAAATTGAAGTCATTGAAGTATTTTGAAAAGTTGAAAGTTGAAAATTGAAGTCATTGAAGTCAGTCATTAATGTAATTTGAAAAGTTGAAAGTTGAAAATTGAAGTCACTGAAATCAGTAAATAAAGTAATTTGAAAAGTTGAAAGTTGAAAATTGAAGTCATTAAAGTAATTGAAAACAGTCGTTAAAGTAATTTGAAAAGTTGAAAATTGAAATCATTGAAGTCAGTCATTAAAGTCACTGAAGTCAGTTATTAGTCTTTGTAATGAGTCATTAAAGAAATTTGAAAATTTAAGCATTTGAGGTCATACTAGGGGCAGTCCACAAAAGGCGTTCATCAAAAGAGCAGACTGGCCCCTTACCAGGAGGGGTGACAACTTTTGAAGTCAGGTGGACATGTTGGTTGAAGTCCCACTGAAGTCATTAAAATTCACCGAAAGGGGTAGTCCATAAACGTCCCACTGGCACTGCCCATAAAAGTCCCACTGAAGTCATTAAAGTCACGGAAGAGGGCAGTCCATAACAGCCCCACTGTTATTAAACAACAGAGGAAAAACAAAAAGTGGCCTGTTGCGACATATGTCATTCTCGTCTACTTGTCAAGTAGTGTCGAAACATGCAATTTTTGAGCCCATTGGGATCAGGGCATATTCCGTAGTACACGTCCTTAATCATTGATCTCCATTCTGAATGTGTCCACCTCCACATTACCATCAAGAATTCGATCCAACCATCTCAAATTCAGCAACAGTGTAATTGTTTTGTTGTGAATATTGTTCTTAGCTCAAGGTTCTGTCTGTACTTAGCAGCAGGTAAGCTACCCTGGCAGCAACAACATTCTGTTGCCATGGCAGTGCATCACATTATGGACAGAACGTGTAATTACGTTCCAATTACTGCACTCGAGGTAATTCCAGACTGTGACAAACCACATGGACATCTAGACTCTCATAAACAACAGTTTGCCTATCATGTTCACGTCATGTCCCAGCAACTACGGTAGAACCTCTGTAAGTTGACCATCCAAGCGACTGTGGTAAACTGGTCAACATACAAATTTTTATTTTGTGAATCAATGAAAAGGTAAAAATTCCATGACTATGATGGAAATTTCATGACTTTTCTATGACTTCCATGACCTGAACTTCATTCCATGACCTGAATTTCACTTCATGACTTTTCCATGACTACCATGACCGATAGACACCCTGATATAGTTGATCATCCACGACTTTACATGTTGAGACCATGCTGGTAAACATGCACATTTTTATTTTGTGAATCAATGAAAAGGTAAAAATTTCATAACCATGATGTAAATTTCATGACTTCAATGACCTGAGCTTCATTCCATGACATGCATGACTTCCGTCACCTGAATCTCATTTGGTGACTTTTCAACGACTTCCATGACAGGAAGACACCTTGAAATTTCACGACTTTTCCATGACTTCCATGACCTGAATTTCATTTCATGACTTTTCCATGACTACCATGACCGATAGACACCCTGATAAAGTTGATCATCCACGACTTTACATGTTGAGACCATGCTGGTCAAAATACAAATTATTTTGTGAATCATTGAAAAGAGAGAAATTCTATGACTATGATGGAAATTTCATGACTATTCCATGACTTCAATGACCTGAACTTCATTCCATGATATGCATGACTTCCATGACCTGAATCTCATTTCGTGACTTTTCAACGACTTCCATGACAGGAAGACACCTTGAAATTTCACGACTTTTCCATGACTTCCATGACCTAAATTTCATTTCATGACTTTTCCATGACTACCATGACCGATAGACACCTTGATAAAGTTAATTATCCACGATTTTACATGTTGAGACCATGCTGGTCAATATACAAATTATTATTTTGTGAACCGATGAAAAGACAAAAATTCTGTGACTATGATGGAAATTTCATGACTTTTCCATGACTTCCATGACCTGAATTTCATTCCGTGACATGCATGACTTCCATGACCTGAATCTCATTTCGTGACTTTTCAACTACTTCCATGACAGGAAGACATCTTGAAATTTCACGACTTTTCCATGACTTCCATGACCTGAATTTCATTTCATGACTTTCCATGACTAAATTGACCGATAGACACCCTGATAAAGTTGATCATCCACGACTTTACATGTTGAGACCATGTTGGTCAACTTACAAAATTTTATTTTGTGAATCAATGAAAAGGCAAAAATTCCTTGAATATGATGTAAATTTCATGACTTTTCCCATGAGTCACATGACCTTATCTCATTTCATGACTGGTAGACACCTTGATAAAGTTAATCATCCATAACTTTACATGTTGAAATCATGTAGATCAATATACAAAATTTTATTTTGTGAATCAATGAAAAGGCAAAAATTCCATGACTATGATGAAATTTCATGACTTTTCTAAGACCTGAATCTCATTTCATGACTCATGACTTTTCCATGACCGGTAGCCTCCATGCTGGTCAACACACAGAGTAAATTACTACACGTGATCAACATGTGGAGGTGGTCAACTTGGGAGGTTCAACTGTATCGATTTTTGCGACTTTATGGCCATGGTCACCGCATGGTCAGGCATGTGAAAAATGCCACTTAATAGCTCGATCCAGATTCGCATTGTCTGCTGGCACACAAAGAGACTTTTTCAGACAAAGGAATTGACTTTTTACGATCCTCAAAGAGTTCTGGGGTTGCTGGCCTGGATGTTGTTGTCAAGACTGTCTGATGAATGCATCCTCTGGCCAGCCTGCCCATAGGCCACCTGTCTCTGGAAGACAGATGAGTGTCCTTCATGTAGGTCAAGACGTTTGCGATGACCTGCAGAGGTCAAGGTGAACAACATCCGGTCCAGCTTCCGCAGAGCAGACTGCACCCCTGATGAGCTGGTTTTCCATCAGGAGCCACAGGCGTCTACTGGATTTGGTATTGCAAATTCCACGACTTTTCAATGATTTCAAAAAGTTGTCCATGCCTATTAGAATAAATAGCGATTTTCGGAAACATTATCATCTACCACTGTGGTGACAAGATTACTTGTCAAAAACCCAAATTTTTACTTTGTGAATACATGAAAAAGACAAATTGTTGTAAATTTCATGACTTTTCCATGACCCTCATGTAAATTTAATGATTTTTCCATAACCCTCATGTAAATTGCATAATTTTTCCAATACCCTCATGTAAATTTCATGATTTTTCCATGATCCTCATGTAAATTTCATAATTTTTCCATTACTGGTGCAAATTTCACGTCTTTTCCATGATCGTAAATGCAAATTTCATGAGTTTTCCATTATCCTAATGTAAATTTCATCATTTTTCCATGACCCTGATGCAAATTTCATGACTTTTCCATGACCCGAATCTCATTTCATGATTTGTCCATGACTTCCATGACCGTAAAACATCTGCGTCGGTGGTCATGGAAGTCACAGAAAAGCCATCATCGCATCAACATATCCCAGCAAAACCTTCCAGATTTGGACATTTCCAGCAATGAGTCATGGTGTTTTCTAAGGAGGTCCAAGAAAAACATGTATGTTCCTCCACGAGCCAATGTTCCATTTCGGGTCCCAAAAACCCCACCACAACAGCTTGTTTACGTCATGGTTTTCCCCACTATTTACTTCTAAGTCCTTGTTTTCAATCATTTTTTCACTCGAGATGTCAAGATAGACAGCACGCGAATTGATGTCATGGGTCACGAGTTGAGAAACAACATGCACCAAGGGCAAAAAAACGTTTCCTGCAACTTCTGCGAGTCCTTAAGCTTATCTTAGGGTCCCAAGATCCTCGCATTTTTTGGGAAAAAAAACATGAAACGAGCCGCATTCCAGATGCATTTCCATCAGACCCCCCAAGGCCTGAGGATGTGGGAACTCCCCCACCCCAGCAAAAAAAAAACGTGATATCAGATGAGGGAAAGAAAAAAAACGAGCAAAAATCAATACCAGGAGAATAACATTTGGGTTTAACGTCCTCGAGTTGAAAATAAGTTGACCCGGAAGAGGCATTTTGTTGACAAACAAAAACGAAACATGGTCGGAAAACCAGGACACTTCCTTCGAAGCAAGGTCTTGCAGCTGTTTTGGTAGACTGAACGATGCAGACAAACAAGTTACAACACAAAATAGTGGTTTGTTTTCGCAAACAATGTGTTTGGGAAAAGCGAAATAACGATGACCTCGTTAGATGGCGCTACCTGGTACTGGTACTGGTGCAAATGTCACGTCTTTTCCATGATCGTAATGCAAATTTCATGAGTTTTTCATGATCCTAATGTAAATTTCATGAGTTTTTCATGATCCTAATGCAAATTTCATGAGTTTTTCATGATCCTGATGCAAATTTCATGACTTTTCCATGACTCTGTTGTAGATTTCATGAGATTTCCATGATCCTGATGTAAATTTCATGACTTTTCCATGATCCTGATGCAAATTTCATGACTTTTCCATGATCCTGATGCAAATTTCATGACTTTTCCATGATCCTGATGTCAATTTCATGACTTTTCCATGATCCTGACGTAAATTTCATGACTTTTCCATGATCCTGATGCAAATTTCATGAGATTTCCATGATCCTAATGTAAATTTCATGAGATTTCCATGATCCTAATGTAAATTTCATGATTTTCCATGATCCTGATGCAAATTTCATGAGTTTTCCATGACTGTTGTAAATTTCATGAGTTTTCCATGATCCTGATGCAAATTTCATGAGTTTTCCATGACTCTGTTGTAAATTTCATGAGATTTCCATGATCCTAATGTAAATTTCATGATTTTTCCACTACCCAGATGTCATTTTCACGCCTTTTCAATGACCCTGGTGTACATTTCATGTCTTTTCAACGACCCTGATGTACATTTCATGTCTTTTTGCCATATTCCCTTGGATGGTCAACTTCCAGAGGTTCTACAGTAGTTTTTCTTTGCCTCTAGTCGCAGCAGGCAAACACATCAGACTTCCGGTGACAATCGTCCCCACTCAAGTGTCGCCCTCTATGGTGGATTAAGGCGGAGCTACGCCTCTCCCATAGCCCACACATATCCTGAGCAGTTTCAGAGAATCGATACTGGTTTCCAATAACATTCGGGTAGAAAAATCACAATGAGGCAAGGTTTTTGCTTGTCGTCAACAACATCTTTAGCAAAAACCTCCATCTAGAAAGTGGGCGACAGACGATATAGTCAAGTCTCTAAGTGTTTATTTTTAGAAAATCCAAGCTATTTTGGTATCGCCGCCATTTTGTTTCCAATTAGAATTCAATGTGCATGCACTCAAAGGTTTACCGCAGGAAAACAAAAAACACAACTCTGCCCCCTGGCGGCCATTCATCGAACTTCGAGTTTGAGGTGTTTTCGTCAATAACCGGAAATGGGCTGGGCAAATTCCGACGTCATAGCGGGAATTCTTGTAGGTTGGAGGGCATTGGTGGGTTTCGATTTTGCCCCTCCCATGCAATTTCCGGAAAATTCTGGGTGGGAAAGATTCGTAGAAAGGCAATTGAAACTAAAATAAGACGTTCATTCAATTCGAACAAGATCAGTAACATCAGTTGGTCACGAGAGCAGGGTGTCTACTAGATTTGATATTGCAAATTCCATGACTTTTCCTTGACTTTTTCATGCCATAAAAAAATTGTCCATCCCTATTAGAATACGGGGCCGTTCAAGTTTTATGTCATTACTAAATAGGGATTTTCAGAAACATTCTCTATGTAGACCAAAGTGATATGACATGATTATTGGCCAAAAACTTTTTTTTTGCAAAACAGGATAACAAATGATGAATTTTAACCCAAATTTTTATTTAAGGAATCAATCAAAGGCAAAAATTCCATGAGCCTGACTTTTCCATGACCCTGATGCAAAGTGCATGACTTTTTTATGACCCTGATGCAAATTCCATGACTTTTCCATGACCCTGATGCAAATTCAATGACTTTTCCATGACCCTGATGCAAATTCCATGACTTTTCCATGACCCTGATGCAAATTC
>JAQGAF010004869.1:0-13274 GCA_034687865.1 Kryphioiulus occultus
ACGAAGTAAATCGCGAATAAAAAACTTATCTGCAAATATAGACAATATTTCTATCAATCTGATACTAAAGTACGTACAGCTGAATAACTGGTAAGATAATTTTTCATTCTTTTGCATGTTTTAAAAAACATAGTATAAAGGACAATTTCTTGCTGTGAGAATCTAACTTTCCCCTGCCCGGGCTATCCGTCTTCACCTTAAATTAAGCCTGGTACGTTGCGAGTCCCCATAACGTTCAAAACTGGTGGGCAGCAACTGAGCAGCGCATTCCCGTTGCTTGCAGAAAAAGTTGGAGGAGAAGGCGGCGGCGAACGCTCGAAAAGCGGAACTCAACCGGCAGAAGCAACTGGAGGAGCGACAACGGCAGTTGAAAGATTATCAGGAGTCGCACTGGACGTCCATGGCCAACTTGGAGCGCGAGCTCGAACAGATCGAGAGTAGCGTGTCGCACGAATTCAAAGACGGTCAAGCCAAACCTGAAAGTGAGGAGTTTGGACTCGTGTTCGCCAGTTGCTTAGGAGCAATCATGCTGATTCTGATTGAATTCTGATTGAATTCTAGGCAATGGTAATGATGGTGAGGATGGCGAGAGTGGTGAAGATGACGTTTATGACGTGCTGTATTGCGTGGCCTGCGACAAACACTTCAAAACTGAGAAAGCGTAATACCCGAATTCCTTTAATTCCATATCGTCGTGGAAGTTTTCAGGAAAATTTAAAGATTTGTTTGTCCGAACAGGTTTGCCAATCACGAGAACTCAAAAAAGCACAAGGAGAACTCTGCATTCCTAAAAATGACGATGGAGGAAGAAGACAAGAACTTTGCATCGAAAGACGCCAGTGAGAATGGCGAAGTAGACAAGGACTTGGATGACGAGTGCCTTTCGGACGTGGAGCTAAGTGAAAGCACGTCCAGAAACAGGAAAAAGAAAAATAGGCAGGCTCAGAGAATACCATCAGAGGACGATAGCGAGGTGGAAGAAGCAGGAGTCCCCATCCCCGAAATGCCGGTGGACAAAGAAGACAGCAATATTTCTGCAAATGAAAATTGTCAGAATGGTGTAACGGATGAACTTCTGGACGCCGAGGAGGTTTCTGAAGAAGAGATTAGCGAAAGCAAATCGAGAAGTAAGAGAAAGAAGAAGAACAGACAGGCCCAGAGGATCCCGTTAGAAGACGACGAGGTGGATGAGACACTGGTAGCAAAAACTGAAGATGAGGGAATAAAAGTAAGTCAAAGCAAGCTAACTGTCGAATCGAATGATATATGTCATAACTAAACATGCATTACTTAACAGTGCGTTCAGGAAGACACCGCAACGAACGAAGAAAACAAAGATCTTCCAGTTCCTACTGCCCAACAAACGTAAGTTCAGGGTTCATACCGTCAGGGCAACGAGATATGGTCGTGACGTGGAAGTCAGGGAAATTCATAATGTCTGGAAATTTGTTGTGGCCCAACTATTTTGATTGGTATAATTATCTCATGAAAAGCATTAGAAAAGCTGTATTTGTGATCTACTTTTTCTAAAAATTCACATAAAATGCATTATTTTTGTTAAAAAAAATTCGCCTATGGCGTTTCCAGCATTCCTCAAAAATGCAGTGTTTGATATCTAATGGTTTCAACAACTTGTGTTCTCATTTTTCACAAATTTCGCCTACGGCAGATTACTTAATTATTAATAATATTATTTCTTCTTACAAAATTGTGGGCCAATTCCATCATTTCGTGATCAGATCTATAATTTCAAAAATTTCCGCCATATTGTACAGTATATTTGCTTGGATGAAATTGTTTCTTGAAATTACCTGGAAATTTTCCAAAAAGTGTCTGGAAAACCTGGAAATTCGATTGAAGATTTGGCTAGTCATCCTGACAGAAAATTACAAAAATGGTTAATTGTAATGTTGCGGATAGTTAATTTTAATTACATGCAACATTGCTAAGTCAGGGAAATTAATCAGATTTGATCAGGGAAAGTCAGGTGTAAATTTTGGTGTGAACCATGAAGTCTTAGTTTTTCTCTCATGTGCTAACCCAGTTTGACTTTGCAGAGCCCAAAAACTGAAAGGCAAGAAGGCGAAGGATGCCAAACGAAAAGCAAAGTTAGAAAGTGCGGCTAGTGCAGCGCCTGTGGTGAGTGCGGTGCAGATAAGACAGAAAGCGGTAACGGTCCTCGAGATTTCAAGCTACTTTCATCTTTTGCAGGAAGTTGACGATGAGGCGAGCCGACGATGCGTCGTCTGCGGGACCACCTTTTCCACACGCAACAAATTGTTCGATCACCTTAAAGAGACTGGGCATGCCATCGCAGTTTCAAAAGGGGAAAATCAACGGACGATGGGCCCCACCAATTCCAAGAGGAACAAGAAGAAGAAAGACAAGAGTTGAACTCTGCGTAGTTTAGACTTAATTTATTTAGAGCGGAAATAAAGAGGTGTTTTTCAAATTAGGTGCTCATAATAGTTTTGAAGGTTGGTCCACCTTTGGCGTAGGATACCAGGGTCAGGTGTGAGGATTTATTATGTGCTTAGGAGGGTCTACCACCTTGAAATCCATTGGTTTGTGAGATTTTTAACGTTGGCCTAAAATCCAATGGTAAATATCAAAAGCAGCTCACAAAATAAATAAAAAGTCAGAACACTTTTTGCCATTTATAGAAAGAAAAATTACCCGTAACGTGCCAATTTTAAAATTTCGGAAATGCCGTTCAATTTTTAATTGATTAGACATAATTACCGTTAGATGGCCGCTGCTATGGGGTACGCAATCATGTTTTGACTCTTTGAGCGAGATTTATAAAATTGCCTTATTTATGTTTAATCTCAAACTGATCTGAAATGTCGAATGCCGTGAAAGTTCGCATTTCAGAGCAGCACGCAATTAAACTAAAGTAATTTATAAATGTCGATCTGATTGTGAAATTTTACTTCTTAAGTGGCGCTCAACAAACTAAACGTCAAATATTATGATACATTTGATGTAAAATGTCAGGATAATCGAATTAATTGGGGAGAATCCTGAAATGGAAGCTCCAACAGAGAAGGTGGATTCTGCAGCAGAGATATCAAAATCACTTACGTGCCTTACCTGTGTGGCAGCTCTTGATGAGTTTAAACCGAGGTCTCGTGTGGATAGCATTTGTTGTCCACATGTTAAAGATCCCTCGCAGTGGGTTTCTCTTCACGTAGGACGATTGCATTGGTGTTTAGCTTTTATGGTGCAGAAATTCAGCAAACAAAAACAAAACCGATTCACTCATTTTGTTTTCCAAATTAAGAAAAATCCATACTTTAGTTGTCTCAAATCTGTTTCTTATTTACCTTCATGTCTGCAAAGCCCTGCCTTGATGGTGATAACGAGTTCCAAAAATCCAGGATGAAGATCGGCAACAAGCACTGGCTACCATTAGACTCCTACAGAACGAGATGAACTGGCACCGGGTTGCATTTGTTAATGAATGTTTATTTTAAAACCGACGTGGCTTTAACATTGGATGTTAGAAATCTCTACAAATGCAATTTAGCGAGTGGAAAAGAGGTGCAAAACGGGCAAAGGAAACTGAAACAAGTCTCACCTAAGGGGCACGGTAAAAATTCGCCAATAACAAAAACACTCACAACTGAAAAAAGACATAGCCTGAGAACAGCAATAATATCCATGGCACGAGTCGGACTCGTTGAAAGAGGTGAACATGTACATCGGAGAACGGAGGAAGCTCGACTACACCGAATAAACAGCGCTGAAACGCAAGGTACTCTGGCCACCCGAATGAAGATTACTTTCCTCGAAAGGGACGGGAGCGGGTTCGAGCTAGAGGAAAAATGGTGAACACCCAACCCAACTCGAATGGAAATGGATGAGCGACGGGGATTTAATTAACTGCATCGCATTGATGACTACACACACATTTACCGGTTAAAGAAAACAGCGTATACTTCAGGGCCAGATCCTGTAAGAGCCAGGGATTAATTATTAAAACACTGCCTGACATTGCTTATTTAATTATTAGACACTTATGTCTGAAGCACACGGTAACATACGACGCCTGTGCCGGGACTGTTAACAATGATCGATGCAGCTCTTTGAGGATCTGGCCTCAGGTCTGCGAAGGCCCAAATTTTGGGGGTGCACGGGTTCAATCGGGGTCAACAAAAACACCTAATTTAACGCGACACTGAGGGATTCCCATTGAGTGAGAACGAAATGAACTTGGGAGAAAATTTAGATTTGCTGGTCGTGCAAACTTGGTTCTCGAAACTTGCCCGTTTTCTCCATTAGAGCAAATTCGAAACCTGAACTTCTTAAAAATTCCGCGGGACAGGCTAAAAAATTGGGATGGTCTAGTGTGTAGACCATCCCAATTTGTTCCTTCGCTTCGAAATAAAACCAACTTCAGAAATCTGCAACATGATCGCCAAAATAAATAAGCACGAGGGCCAGTATTGGAACCAAACTTAATTATCCGTGTTTTAAAAATCGTGTTCTGGCCTAAACACTTTGTTCGGGATCATACAACTGCTGTCGCTCATTTGGAGCAGTTAAATATTTAATAAATAGTCGAAATTGATTATAGGAAGAGCGCCAAGTTTCCCTTCGGGAAGTTTTACTACAATCAAAAGGTGGCTTCGAGTTTATAATTCACGTAAGGTCAATGCCAGCATTGATGAAAACTAACGATTGTTATAATCTAACAAAAGATTTTATCTGCAAATTTCAATTGATAGAACTAAATATTTACACTTAGTAGTCTGTACAAGTATTTATTGCAGGTGTAGGGTATAAGGAGGAGAAAAACTAATGCATTCTAGTTGAAAAACTAAAGCATTCTAGTTGAAAAATTAATAAATCGTCAACTAAAACGATCGAATTTTAAGCATTTCCACAGTCAAATTTTGTGCACCGCGCAAAAACCATAATTTCTGATGAAAATTTAACATTTTTGCCCACCCCGAAATTAATTCGGCAACTGATGATGCCTTTAAAGGGGGAAGGGCTGAAATTAAAACTGGCTAGTGCCAACAGTGAAAACACGCGGTTCCGAAAATCACAACTTTATGATGACATAATAATTGAACGTCCCAAAAATCGAATTAAAGACGAAATAAACACAATACAGTGAATTATAAGCTAGAAGCCAAGAATCACCAGGGTCGAAATTTACAACTTCAAAAACATTTCACGGAAAAATCCGCATTTGACGCGTCTGTCAGCACCTTAGGCAACAGACGTTTACTTCTGAACTGACTAGCGAACGGACAAGACCAGCAAGATCCTCGAGGAAGTACACGGTGAAACGGCCTCACGGGCAAACTCAGAAGTGAAAACAGCAAATTAGCAACCTTTAATGAGGCCAGGCAAGTTGGGTGTAAGTTGCCTGGGCAGGGTAGGTGGAGAACAGAGACGCTTTTTTGACAAAAAAAAATGTGTTAGAGAGCAAAAGAACGTAACGCGTTAAGATTTGGATGGGTAACCGGGCGGGCTAGACGACGACGAGTGGCTTCCACTCCCAGACGAGAGTGGTGCGAGCGCTACGGTGCTCAGGGTGGTCAGACGGGGCGTAACCAGCTAATCGGGGGGGACGGGACAGAGGGTTGTGTTTGTACCTGATAAATGATGAGATGAATAGTTAACCAGTTTCGCATCGATTCAATGGAAGCGCGAACTCGCAGCCCACTTCTAGCTGTCGCCCAGCAAAAACTTCTCGAACGCTGCGGAGATTTCGTCATCCATCCCACCATCGTCGGTCGTCGACCACAGGTGTTGATTTTGACTGAAACACGAAAGATCCCGATTAGAGGCAATGGTTGACGCTACTTATAGCAAAAATCAGACACAGGCTGTCAAGAAGTACAGAGGTAGAATAATTTAGGAAAAATGAAAAAAAAATATCGTATCTTTTCTGAAAAATCAGCAAATTACTGCCGCTTAGAGCATTTCCAGCATTTGAATTGTAATTGCTCAAGTTTGTATACAATTTTTCACCCTTTCTCATACAAATATCAGATTTTTGTTCACGTTTCTTCCCATGCAAATATTTGATTTTGTTTCAACACTCTGACCAAATATTTCAGAAAAAAATGAAATTTTTCATGAACGTAATTTTAGAATGACAGATTTTTCTGATGAATGCACAATAGGCCTATTGAGAACGCCATAGGCAACTTTTTTGTTTACAAAAACTAGAAAAACTTGTGTAAATATTAACATTGAAGAGAACGCCGTAGGCGTAATTAAAAAAAAAATTCAATCGTAATGCATTTTTAAAGACATGCTGTAGACAATTTAAAAAAAAATTGGAGACATTCTTGGAAATATTAACACTCAACTCAACAGAGTGCCGTATGCAATTTTTTGTAACAAAACCAGAAATGATAGATACCAGATCTCAGATGATGAATTTTAGCCAGTATCTACTATATTTTTCTTTGCCACAACAGTTTGCAGTAAAATATAGGGCTATATAGGAGTACCTCAAAAATATAGGAACTATAGGAACCACTTAGCCTGCATACATCGAGCAACAAAATCAAAAAGCTAGAAAATCTCTAGAAAACTACTTTTATGGGGGTTTCAAATACAAAAAATTAACTGAAATGATGCTTAGTTTTTAAGATAATACGATCATTACACCACCATCATTATTCAGAAACCCCAAATAAGGAACATGGGGATGGGTGTGTGTCCCCACATGGGATCCATTTATTTCTCGAACTATTCAATTCAACTCGACACTCTGCAGTCAGCAAAGATATACTGTGTGGCAGGGGGTGTAATCCATCAACCCAATTTAATCGCAATAGGGTGGACACCAACACCGTTGTTGAAATGAATGACTCGAACCTTACTACTATCTTTTGGAAGAGAATTCCAACGTCTTAAGGCATGCAAAAAGTAGCAGCAACGATACGCATTCAAATGTGCATGCAATGCCACAAGCGGATTTGAGATCAATAAAATAAGTTTTATCTACCCGTAGAAATCGAGGTCGTTACAATCGTCGTCCAAGGCCGTATTATCGTATAAATAATGGTTGCTTTCTAAAAACAGAGCTTCTTCCGGGGAAATGGGAAGTCCATCGGGTCCGTACAACACTGGATCATTCTGAAAATCCATCGAAAACAGTGCAAATGCAAAATCAGACATTTTCGAGCTATTTCTTGTCAACCAAAACTGAAAAAAAAGGAGAGCTAACCCCAGGAGTATTTTGTTCGCTGCTGGCTTCCTCCCTGATGTTGGACGACTGTGACCGGCCCCAATCGATCTCCCTCAATGCGATCACATTCACGAGCATGTCTTTTGCATTCCTGTGAAAACAGACGAATAGAAAAGGTGTTAGCTCGGGCACGACCATCAAAACCAAAAGTAGGCTGTCGAATGGACCATTACTTGTCAATGTTGCCGTCCCTGACAAGCTTCCCCATCGTGTTGAAAGTGTTGTCGAGTGTGGGTGCATTGCCCGCATTAGACGATCGTTCGAAATCCTCCAGGGCAGCGCCAGTGAACTAGGAACACAAATCTGTAATGCAAGTATGTATCTTGATGGAAATCGAACGCAAGATGCACCTACCTTCAGCATCTGGCATGCGCACTTGAGAAGGTCCTTCGTCGGGTGCATCAACAGGGTTTCTAAGAGGTGCAGCACGGCTTCGCCGAGTGGACGAACCTTATGTGATGTGCCATCGGGCAAAGTTAACTTCGTGGAGAAACAGAAAATTTTTCTTGCCGTTAATAAATTCAGTTTTCTCCTGTGTTTGATTCAAAAACTCGAATTTCAGCTCACCTTCATGTGAATGAACAGCTCCCCCATGAACATGGTGAAGCCGCATAACCGTGTGCTATTTTCGACAGATTGTGCCAAATTTTCCCTCATCTCGTATTCCTGCTGACACCTGAAATACGCACACGTTACAGTAACGCCTTTCAGAATTTAGCAAAAAAGGTAACATGAGAATATCCAAGAAGGATCGCTGCCAGGATGTAACTAAGACTTGATAGTAATTGAAAAAGTCGCGACTAACCTTTGTATTAAAAGCGTGCGGAATCCGTAAGTGTTAAAATTGAGTTGCAGGAAACGGGACAAATATTCACAAAGCCGGGCTCCGTTATACCTAAAGTTCTGTTCCATGACTGCCTGTAACATAATTTTAGGAAAAACATTGGAAATACATTTTCTCCTCATTCATAAAAAAAAATCCCAAAAAAGTTTCACGTTTTTACACAAATTAGCATTAATTAAGACATCAAGTTGAAATATTATTATTATTATTATTGTGCTCGATATTGAACTGTTCAGATAAATCAACTAGGATTTCCAAGACAACTTTTTCTCTGGGCATTTGAGTTTGCTTCCACCATTTCTGATATTACTGTTATTTCAAATAAAAGCTACCTTATGTTTTATGTACAATCCGCATTATGTTTCTAATATTCTAAAAGGTCACATAAGGGGCGCTCACAAAAAATGTTTTCATAATACTCTCATCAAGCATGTTCAACTTCTTCAGACAATGAACAACAAATGGGCCAGACTTAGAAGCTTATTTTGACTGTTAGAAACAATGCAGATTGTACATAAAATCATAAGGTAGTTTTCAATTGAAATAACATTAACTTCAGAAATGATGGTAGTAAAATCAAATACCCAGAGAATAAGGATTCCTAAGATCTCAATAATGTCTATAAAGGATAATCGTTTAATAAAAATAGGCGGTTACTTGTTCAAAGATTTCATTGACAACAGATTTCAGTGTTGGTTCGTCTTGTATTGAAACATTGAGCGCGTCCACCAGCAGCGTTGCCAACGTGTCGAACCTCCCTGGATTCACCGTGATCTCATACATGATGGTGAGCACGTGGCCGATGCTCATCTCTTCACTTGAATCTCCATTCTCGAGCTGCTGGTAGTTTGCTGGTGGCTGAGAACAGACAAGTTTTCAAAATGGTGTGTTTTTACAGTTAGGAAATGCAAATAAATGCCATCGTTTATTGCATAACATGTCTTATTAGCTATCAAGCAACGAAACCAAAAATAAAGCTACTGTCATAAAGAAAGATGTCGGGATGCTTATTAAGATGAAAGCTTTCATAAACATGCCACAAGCCATAAAACCCAGGTTATTTGCACGAGCAAAACACACAAGCTAGTCCCACTCCACATCTTTAAATGTTATGTTCAACAAAGTCGCTAACAATTAACATTTAAAGAAGAACTGCAAAACGTAAATGGTTATACATCACCAGCAAGATTTTTTTGAAAAACAAAAACATAACCAACAATTTTTTTTAAAAGGTACAATAACGGAACATTTTTTATAAAATCTTAGTGCTGTAAAATCTTCAACCCAGTGCAAAACAAAAGACTAGGATGAAAACGTTAAGACAATACTGATAATCTAATTATTAAAATATCAATACAAGTAATTACAGAAAGATACAAGAAGGCCATATAATAGGGTTTCCCCAGAGATGAGATTTCCATAATCGCTGAATTTTCCAGGTTTTAAAACAAATTTCTCTGACCACCTTGGCCATTAAAAATGCACAAACATCACATGCCAATGTAAGGAATGCTTTATTTATTGCTTGGTATATATAAACTGGAGATAGAACACAAATATTCACAGACAAACAGTAAATTTAGACTACTTTTCTGAATTCCTTTTCCAGGATTGCTTCTCATCCCTTCATTTTCGTGCTAACCAATAACTAGCTATGCCAAATATGTTATTGATTTCTTGAATCTCCCTGACTTTTTAAAAGTAAATAATTTTTTCCTGACATTTTCCTGATTTACCAAGTTTGGGGGAACCCTGAAGTTGTAACTCATATCTACGGTTGGTTTTACCACTTGAATAAATTAACAGAAAATCGTAAAAAACTTTAAAACCTAGGTAAAACTATGATTAAACATTTCGATTAAAGGTGAAAATGCTCATAAAAAGCCATTTACATATGGGGAAAATTCTGAAAACCTTTGAATTTCTGGGACCTAAGGTGGCTTCAAATTTGTTCATAAATTAACATCCAACTCTATTTGTAGCTGACATGCACACCGAGCTTCCCGGTGAATAATTTTGTTAATTACATACAGCACGGATACTTGGTTCGCCTCCAGCCTTATCCCTCGGAGCCGGCATCCTTCCCCAATTGGTCGACCTCAACTCGAGCACATTCCTTAAAATCTCCTTTGCGTTTCTGCGTGAAAAAGAGAGGTATTTTAGGCAAGTGTCCACCTCCAGCACAGCAATGCACCACAAAACAAAGTTGAAGCATTGCCTTTCAAAATTGCCATCCATGACCATTTTTTCCATTGTCTGAAACGAGTAGTCTAACAAGGGAGAGTTTCCCGCATTCACACCTCGTTCGAAATCCTCCAAGGCAGACCCTGTCAACTAAACCAAAAACAGTCAATGAGTTATGCTAGATGAGCAATAAGTGCTAACGGGCCAGAAAAAAATCACAACATGACCCACCTTCAGCATTTGGCAAGCACTCCTTATATGTTCCTTGTTGGGATATTTCAAAAGGGTTTCCAGCAAATTGAGAAGTGCTTCACCCAGCGGGCGAACTTTGTGCATAGCTCCGGTTGGAGTCTTCAGCTAATTGCCGGATAATAAAACGCATTTCATTAATCCCCAATTCAAAAGACAAAACCAGTCAGATTTACCTGCAATAATAAAATTTCGAGCAATGTCAACTTACCTCCATGTGCATAAACAGCTCACCCATGAACATTGTGAACCCACACAGTCGCTGACTTTTCTGGAAGTCCTGTGCCAAATTTTCCCTTGTCTCGAACTCCATCTGACACCTGTGTCAAACCATTGAGAAAAATCACGGTGAATGCACATTTGTGAAAACGAAATTCCCTGATTTTGCCAGGTTTTCCAGAGCCCCGTTCTAATTTCTCCAGGTTCAAGAAATATATTTTAACGATTAAATGTGCGCCACGATCCCATCACAAATAATATTCAGTAATAATGATAAGGAAACACTAGGCGTATTTTTTTTACAAAACCAGATCTTTAGTCAACTTTACCAAACAAAGGTATCCCAAAGATGGATTTTACAAACATTCCTTCAAAAAACCACCAGAAATAATGGATTTTTCGTACATTTTCCTTGAAATGTTTTTGAAGTAATAATAATTAAGAAATGCAATTTTCAAGTATTTTTTAAATAAACTGGATCAATTTACATTATACAGTTTTATACTATTTTGACAATTTCAGAGATAATGATGGCAGAAATTAATTCCATAGAGGAAAATTGAATAAACAATTACCAGAAATAACAGGATTTTATGTACATGTACAGTCTCTCAAAAACGTTTTCCAGAAGCAAACAAGAAAGGAAACACTGACAGCAATATTAATTCTCAAACTACATCACCAACGATGAACGAAGATTAATTTCCGAGTGCCTGCCACAGGAATTTTTTTTAGACAAATTTATCACAAATGCTAAATTTTAGGGGAATGGTAAAATAGATTTTCAGCCCCAATTATTTTTGTGCAAAGACAAAATGCAAGTTTCAGTCTGAAGAATTCCACGTTTCAATTCAAAATTCCCTGAGTTTTCCGGGTTTTCCAGATTGAATATGAAATTTCCCTCGGTTTCCTGGTTTTCAGGGTTGGTAGTCATCATGAGAATGACAAATTGCTCGACTTGTGTCTGGCACGAAATTAAATATGGCAACAATGCACTCCAGCTCTTAGTGGAAACACACGCATACAGCTTACCTTTGTATTAAAATGTTGCGGAATCCAAAATTGTTGAAATTGTCTGCCAGATAATTGGATAAATAATTGCACAGGCGAGCCCCGTTATACCTAAAGTTTGGTTCCGTGATCGCCTGAAATGTAGGAATAATATATCAATGAGTTTCAGCAGTGGCACAAAGTACATTACCAATATTCAAAAACTCAACGTAGTTTGTTTACCTGCTCGAATATTTCTTGCACAACCACTTTTATGGTAGCTTCTTCGTGTATCGTCATGTTGAGCCTGTCGATCAGCAACGTGGCCATGGTGTCGAACTTGGCAGGATTCAACGTGATTTCGGACATGATGAAGCGCACATCTTGGATGCTGGCAACATCGCCCGACTCGCCGTTGCACCCGAGCTGCGATTGTGCTGGAAACTATTAATGCGATAGGACTCGGGTTATCAAAATTTTCAATAAAAGTTGCATTTGGTCATCGGTAACAAATGCAATCGTGATTGCTGCACTTACGTTTGATACTGGTTGTGTGTGGAGTTTATTGCTGCGTGGAACAAATTCGGGTGCATTGGGTCTCAGATTGGAAACCGAGCAATTCGTACTGTTGGAATCGGACTCTGCAAATGGAACAAGTTTGAACGCATCAAGTCAAAATTCCAGGGTGACTAGCCGAAGCTTGAATCCAATTTCCATGACATTTCCAGGTTTTTCAGAAACTTTTTGAAAAATTTCCAGACCATTTCAAGAAACTTTTTTAAAGATTTGGAACATTTTTGACACAGATTTGGCCCATGCAAATGCCATATGGTGGGAATTTTTTTAGAAATTGTAGATCTGATCACGAAATGATGGGATTAGCTAACAATTTTGTAAAAAGAAACAACAACATTAATAGTAAAGTAACCGAAATAATGGATTTTAGTGTATTAATATTAATAACGATGCAAATAATAGTGGTTGAAACCACTAGAACACAAATGCTGCATTTTTTGGACTTCTTCCTTCAACATTTTAAAAATTGTTCATAATGATGGAATATTTATCATTTAGCAACGCCGTAGGCGAAAATTTAAAGAAAAATAATAGAAATGCTTCATTTTAGGTGAATTTCAGTGTAATTTTCATAAGAAATATTAGAAAGCGTTAATGATAACGAAAACACCATAGACGAAATTGTTACAAAAAGCAGATATCAAATACAGCTTGTGTAATGCTTGTCTGAGATACTTATACCAATCAAAATCGTTGTGACACAACACATTTCCAGTCATTATTTGAATTTCCCTGACATTTGATCGATTGTGGATCCTACCCGCAAAATCTACTAAAAATCTACCAGAAATTAATGAAACATCAGTGTTTTCTTTCAACTTCAATTCAATTCAACTCAGTACCCTACTATCAGTAACTGAATACCGTGTGGTAGGGGGTGAAATCCATCAACCCAATTTAATCTGCAATTACCGCAGCATTAGGGTGGATACAACCACCATCATTGTAAAATTGAATTTCTTGAAGCTTAAGGCTGTCTTTTGGAAGAGAATT
>JAQGAF010004870.1:0-13272 GCA_034687865.1 Kryphioiulus occultus
TATACGTTTACATTTTGTCTATTAAGTCAGGTATACGTTGACATTTTGTCCATTAAGTCAGGCAAATGTTGACATTTTGTCCATTAAATCAGGTATACGTTGACATTTTGTCTATTAAGTCAGGGAAACGTTGACATTTTGTCTATTATGTCAGGGAAACGTTGACATTTTGTCTATTAAGTCAAGGAAACGTTGACATTTTGTCCATTAAGTCAGGTATACGTTGACATTTTGTCCATTAAGTCAGACAAACGTTGACATTTTGTCTATAAGTCAGGGAAACGTTGACATTTTGTCTATTAAGTCAAGGAAACGTTGACATTTTGTCCATTAAATCAGGTATACGTTGACATTTTGTCCATTAAGTCAGACAAACGTTGACATTTTGTCCATTAAATCAGGGAAACGTTGACATTTTGTCTATTAAGTCAGGGAAACGTTGACATTTTGTCTATTAAGTCAGGGAAACGTTGACATTTTGTCTATTAAGTCAGACAAACGTTGACATTTTGTCCATTAAATCAGGTATACGTTGACATGTTGTCTATTAAGTCAGGGAAACGTTGACATGTTGTCTATTAAGTCACGTATACGTTGACATTTTGTCCATTAAGTCAGGGGGTTGTCAGGAAAGCTCTACAGACTGAAGTGTTGAAGTTGCACAGAAGAATCCAAAAAATATAGTTAATTGTAGTGTTGCAAATAGTTAATTTTACTTACACGTGACATTTTTTACTTGATAAGTCAGGGAATTTGATTAGATTTTGTCACATTTACAAAAATGTTAGGTTTAATTTTAGTTGATTTCTAGTAACAAGTAGGTATCGAGGTATTTTTATAGCGTAATTATAGTGGTTTCCTTTATATCCAATGCATTTCATAGGTTTCCAATAGTTTTCCAAAATGTTGTACACTGTAAGGCAACCCTCTTAAACCTTCGAAAGGTATTTTCTGCACCCGATCAGGCTTATTCGATACATATTGAAACACGTTTCTGATACCATAAAAAACCCCACAACATGGACACGGACCTACTAGCAACTTTAAAACTACCTTTTAATTTTTGTAAGTGGAAAAATCAGGGAAATTTAGGGAAATTGGGATGCAAATTTTGGTAATAACCCTGTAATAAAAGTGCATTTTCAACAGTGGAGTCTGAAGTAATATGGTAATGATGGAGTTTGATATGATCTAATGGCCATATGTGGGGTTACCGTCAAGAAGAAATTTTTATGTGCATTGCAGATTCCCCCAGACCAGAAAAATTGGAAAGTTAGGAAAAAATTGATTTTCTTTGAAAACGTCAAGGTTACTTGGCCATGTCATATTTGTAAATTTTGAGTGGTCAGGGAAGTTGAACGTTTCTTCCTGGGAAAAGTTCTCCAAAATAAGAAACTTAAAGTTGGACAAGTATATTTGATGATAATTTTAATTAATTTTTTTTACACAAAATGATCCATTAAGCTCCAGTGATGAACTTCGTGTGATGTCGATTTATTCACGCGTTTATTACACGTATTAAGCTGTCCATCTCATCCCAAAGTTGTTTTTTTGTCGTCTTGTCCAGCTCGGACATCAGTTCGATCAGTAAGGCCACTAGTCGTTGAGGTTATTTTAATAAACGAGGATCAAGACGAACGAAGAGTAGTGTTATGACTCATCTTGTAACACTAAAATCCGGCCTAGTGGTCATTACTGTTAACAGGAAGCAATAATGAGCAACCGGAAATGAAGTGAAAGCTCATGGCGTTAGACTCCTGAATCATCTGGATTGGGGCTATTTTGATCGGCCCTTGATTAAGACAAAATCGAGAGCAATAAAGATGAGGAAAATGCAGCCCAGAAATAACTGGCATAAACGTCGAGATGGTGATGATAGCGAAACCATGTTTTATTGCAAACTTCTTGAGCAACAGCAGCTGATGTTGAAACCATAAAGTTCTTTAACATTGAAAACATGAAGTTCTTAAAAGGTAAAACAAGATATTGTCTATTAATTTCTGAGTCCTTTTTTTTATTTATTTTCAAAAATATTTCACAAAATTAGCATTTTTTAAGTATTATTATGTGGGAGTTTTGTATTCTTTTTGAAACGCCGGTTGAATCGTTTTACATTTTTTAAAAACGCATTGCTGAGCTAAGAGAATGGATACAAATGGGGAATTTGGCTACATTTTCATATGTTTTCATGGAAACAAACTAGTTATTAATTTTGGGGCAAAGTGGATACAAATGATTTTTTTTGTTAAGTGAGGTTGGGCACAATAGGGGGTGTCAATCTTAAAAAAATAATTGTAATTGAAATTGACTAATTGAGGTACGCGTGTGCATATTGCTACCAAAACATGAAAAACCGGTTTTTGTAGATGCGCACACCAATTAGTCAGTTTCAATTACAATTATATTTTAGGATTGACACCCCATACTCATCTGATATCACCACATAAGAACATTTTAGATTACAATTTTAGGATTGTGACAAATTTCTACAGATTTCTTAATTACTCCATCTATAAAGCTGCTCGATAATGTCTTTAAACATGTGTATGAGTAATCAAATTGATAATGTTCAAAACATGTAATTAGTCAATTCCAAAAAAATATTGATCATTTAAGCAGCGTGATTTTTTTCGAATCGTTAGTGAGATGGTTCGTGAAAAGTGGATAAATTGGGATAATAAAGTGATTATTGAGGTTGCATTTTGAATACAATCAGTCTTTGATTGATACATTTTTATATTCTTTCCCTGGTATTGACAATGTAACAGTTTTGATCAATCGATATTCACTATTTAATCTTTTTAGTTTAAATCATCACGAAACAATGTTGATTTCAGTCTTAAATGTTAGTCCCTTCGTGATGTCTGTTTATTTGTCTGTATATACAATTTTGACATGAGACCATAAATGAAATTCGTCGTTGAAATTTCGCTGCTATCGACATTAAAAATAGAGAAGTTATTTGTCTTAGGACTTTTACATATCTTTATAATCTTTGATGGTACAGGGTAAGCGAGGAGATAACTGTTCTATCTCAAGAAATGCTTAATCCTAGGTTGGGTGACTACATTATTGATATTTACCATGTTGTGATATAGCTGACCATAACTGCATTTGACAGTCTTTCAACTGTTTTATCCCATATTCGTCGCTTTTTATTTCGTTCTCTCGCAAGCACCATTTCTCGAATAAATATTCATAGGCAATTTCGTTGGATTTTATTATTTTTTATTTTTTTTTTCCAAAAAATTTTTTTTTAAGTTAGCGTGTCACGCAGATTTTCTTTCTTCTCCTCCCCATAAGCTTCGCATACATTTCCCCATTATGGCAAATTTGCATTTTTATCGTTGCAGGAACGCTTTTTCTATGCTTTATGGACCAAGCAATAATGCAATCAAACTCCCATACTGCTCTAATGCGTGCCTAGCGTACATCTCCTGCTTTTCTAGCTACTCCGTAAATACGTAAAATCGGCCCCTATTTTGCGAAACAATGGATATTTTAGACCCAAGGTGTGCTGCATATTCACGATAGCAGCTTTTTGAATATTTCTCGATTGAACCTGTAGCTTCGCATTTCTCGCGCTTGAGAATATGAATACATATATTATGCATGGGAAATGTTGAATTATAGAAAAGTTGAGATTGAATAAAAATACCCAACGTTTTCAAAAGATTTTTCCATAGTTTTATCTTCGAGTTGGATTAAAGATGGAAATGGCTTTTTACTCGTTGCAAATGGAAAAGTAAACTAGGGGAAAAATCGTGTGCTTTTCCATAAAAGTAATGCAGTCCAAATATTTTTATCTCCCTAAATCTTACTCTGGAATCTGTATTTTGAGGCGAATTTTAATGGGGATTATTTGCTGAAGATTTAAATATTGTGAGTTTGTTGCGATGATAGTTCGAGCTGGACCTATTTTTGGTAATGGATACGGAAATGATACGTGTGTCGAAATGTTTTAAGTAAATTACCATTTTTTGCCGAATTGCTCCAATCGTTTGTTTTTCTTATTTTTAAAATGTTATCAGATGTCTACATAAGCTCGACATGAAATTCGTTTTTAGTTTTTTGGTTTAATAATTTAAATAACTGAAAATTTCAAAATAATAAAATATATCAATGACTGCATTATTTCTAATTTTAAGTAACATTAAAAGTAACTGAATGAATTCCGGTAATGACACATTTTAGTGATTAAATAATTTTAAATAATGGTACAACTTAAATAACTGAATAATTTAAAATACACTGAAATTTCAATGACCAAAAAGTTTCAAATGATTAAGAAATTTCAATTTAAGCAGAAAAGCAATTGCAGTGAATGAATATGCACATATTGTATGAAAAATTGTTCATAACGATTTAAAAAAAACCTGAATCGTTTTGAACGATATAACAATTTAAACGACTGAATAATTTCAAATACTTGCGAATTTCAAAATGAGCTCATTAAAAACGTTAAGGTATTTGGGTCTTTCATGGTTTTATGCCATGAATTTCATAATAGCATGATATTCTGCAATATGGGTATAATATCTATCTCAATTCACTCACATATTGAAAAATAATTTCAAATACTTGCAACATCTTAAAACATGCTCATTAAAATGGTAAGGTATACTGTATGTGTCCCTTCATGGTTTTATGCAAACGTAATACGTTTTCAAAATAACGTTATATTTTACAAAATGTGTTTATCTATATCTCAATTCACTTACAAATTGAAAAATAATTTCAATTACTTGCAACTCCTTAAACGTGCTCATTAAAAACGTTAAAAGATATGTATGTCCTTCATGGTTTTATGCAAATGTAATAAGTTTTCATAATAACATTTTATTTTACAATACATGTATGTGTACCGGTATATCTATAGCTCAATCCACTTACATATTAAAAAATATCTAAAAATATTAATATTTTATTATTGCAACTGGAATTTCAACATCAGTTCTCCGTATTACTGCGGGTCTCCCAGACAGTTTTATCGGATGATATATTTTAATGGCATAGATTAATATCAAGCTGATTAAACGTCGGTCGTTTAAAACCATCTTAGTACTTAGTCATGCGAAACGCAAATATGATTGCTTTTAATCCAGAGGGCAAAAAACGGCTTCGTTTAATGAAGCAAATGATGCCGAGCCCAGAAATATTGACTTTCTGCATGAAAATCTCGTTAATCAGGTGGCTCTATTTCCTTAGCGAAGCGGATTTAATGGATAATCAAATTAATTTAATATTGCGGTGCCTTTAAACATTGGCTTTTAGCTCAAATTAAGGTATGCAAAACTTGGTTACAACCTACATCCTTAAATGCTCGGAAATTAAATCTTATTTCATGGTAATACGAATAGTATGAAATTCCTGAAATAATATTAAATTCCCATAAGGGTTTTACGACAAATTACTTCGAGGCTTATTTGGCTAAATTTTTCTTATCTATTTTAAATTAAATTGATTGTGGAGAGGAATCATGGGATTTTTGAACATTTTTAATGCTCTATAAATATTTGAAAATAAAATGTAATTTCAAGATAATACGGATAATATGAAATTCGTGAAAATAATATTAAATTTCCATAAGAGTTTTACGACAGAAATTACTCCAGACTTAAATGGGCTAAATTTGTCTTATCTTTTGGAAATTAAATTGATTGTGAAGAGGAATTCTCAAAAAATCAGATACGTCGTCTAAGGGGATTTTTGAACATTTTTAATGCTACATTATATTTATTGATTTCTCTGCTGGCAGGAATGCGCATGCCTGATTTTATAACGTAAAACTATCTTTTCTGTAGTGCTCGCTTTAGACTTTTGTTATAACGACCCATTTAAATTTCGTATGCATCTCGAAGATGAGCTTTGAATGCCGGACTCGCAATTTAAAAGCCTGTTTTTACGACCCTGCCTTATTTTTACTGCTTTTCAATGAAATTTTAGCGGCTTTTGATGGCGACTCTCATCGCCTTCCATGCGAAAGTAAACTCGAAATTGATGATGTAGGTTTTGCATTAAATGCAGTTTTTAATGGGAAGCGTTTTAATGGCTCATACGGTGGCATATTTAGCATTTTTGTCTTATTCTGCACATTGCTTAACCCCATTGGCTTCAAAAATTGTGATGTGATTATTTAGACATTTTTAACTTGTTTTTGTTTTCCTATTTCGAAATATCACATGACTTCGAAAAATTTCCGGCGAGTATTTAGACATTTTCAAGACTTGTATCTGTTTTCTGCTTCGACACACCTGACCCTTGTGCAAAATTTAAAAATCTGGTGTTGAAATTTCATTAAATTCAAAATTATTGAAACATCTTTTTTCTCAAATATTACTAAAATACATGTATTTTAAATTATACTTTTAAGTCTAAAAGAGTAAAACATTGTAACCTTCCTTTTTTCCATCTAATGCTTCTGACAGCAGTTTTCATAATTGACTTAAGAGTTTGATTCACATTTTTATAACATGTTTCTGTTTTCCTATTTCGAAATACACTTGCTTTGCGAAAAATGTAAAAATCTGAATTTAATCTGTATAAATCTGTAAAAATTTGAATTTAACTAAAATTCAAATTTTTTGAAACATCTGATTTGTTAGATTTGAATCAAAAATAGGCTTTACTACCATGCTGGTAAGATTCAAAAGAACATTTTGTGTTAAAGGTAATCAAAATAAATTCAAATGTAGTTTTGCTGTGTTTTCTTTAAAAAAATGTTCAGCTACACTTAATTCTCGTCGACAATAAACTTTTCTTTCCTATCTGCTTTCCTGTTTCGAAATACCCGTACTTTGGGGAAAATTTTCAAATCTTATGTTGAAGTTCCTTTAAATTCAAAATTTTTGAAACTTCTGATTTCTCAAATTTATATCAAAAATTCGCATTACTATCATGGTGGTAAGGTTCAAAATAACATTTTCTGTTGAATGTAATCAAAGTAAATTCTGTCAAAAATACCATAGTTTGGCTGATTTTTCTTTAAAAAAAAATTTCATTTACACTTAATTCTCGTCGAAAATCAACTTTTTTTCCCTTTAATTTTTCGACAAGTTCACTGACTGTGGCATCATTCTACGTGGTTATGAAGATAATAAGAGCAATTGCATTTTCGTGTTTCCTGTCAATGCCCTTCCCTTATATCACGTATTTTTTGTGTGGCTTTTATCTTTGCATTTGTCTTCGCTTAAATAAAAGCATTGTGTTCGTTATTTTGTTTGCGTGTAAGATGCTCTTATTAGGCACAACGCCCGCCTCATTAACATGTCATCGTTCGTTACTAAATGGAACATTAGAGTTTGACAAACGAGCATTTGGAGACACATTAGGCCCTGCCATGTTCAACAGTACATGTATTGAACTGCTAACTTATATTCACTGGAGTATTAAGCATCTGCACTTTATCCTGCTAGGTGGCGCTAACGCAGCTCGAATGTAGATCGTACGTGTCTTAAACATGTAAAATTAATGTGTTAAGGACACGTAGTTTGCATTGGAATTCTTAACTGTTAAAAACACATTTATCACTTAAATTTTTGAAGTTGCTAGTTTCGATGACACCATATCAACTTTTGTAAAATGACATGTTTTTACAAGCGTAGAAAGTGTTTATGTGAAAAAACACCAAATTAACATGTCAACAGCTAAGTATTGCTGTGTTCAAGGGTATTAAGTGGCACAATATTGTGAACAACAAGAGTCCACGTCTGCTTGAACACAGCCTTTCATTGAAAGGATTTTTTGATTATAACAGTGATAATCCATACATTTTGTTTTTAATGAAGTAATGATTTCAATTAAATAAGCTTTACACACTCAAAATTGTCATAGCAATGTTTTCAATAGTGGACAAATAATAACTTATTTATACAATTTTGCTTAAGAACGGTGCTTCATTGTTACATAAAAATGTTAACCTGACACCGTGTCAACTTCTATAAAATGACATGTTTTTATCAGGTTAGAAAGTGTTTATGTAAAAAACACCAAAATAACATGTCAAAAGCTTACTGTTGCAGTGTTCAAGGGTATTAAGTGGCACAATTTTGTGGACAACAAGATGCTTGAACACGTAGCCTATTTGATTATAAGTGATAATTTATACATTTTTTTGTTTCTAAAAAAGTAATGAGTTCAATTAAATAAACTTTACACACTCAAAATTGACATACTTGTAGCAATGTTTTCAATTGTGGACAAATAATAATTATTTGTAAAATTGTGCTTAACAACGGTGTTTCATTTGTTACATAAAAATGTCATTTTTGTGTGCAAGTTGCTAACATTAATTAATCGCATCAAAACTCTCACATTAGATCTGAATTAACAATGATGATATGAATCTAAGCCATTAAGCCTCAGCCAATAAACAATAATATGAAATTTTAAACATAATGTTTATTTCAAACACTGTTTATTGGATACCATCAGCTTTATTTCTCCAAGGGCTGGTTCCGAGAAGATAAATAATTGGTTCAAAGATGGCGTTGTCAGACTCTTGTCCCAACAATTTAACGTTGTTTTGCTAGTAGGTGTTACACAGCATTCATACCGAGAATTATTGGCTGGGAGATGCATCATAAATTCGTTTCGTGTCAGAAATTGAACCATTTGGGATTTAGGCTTTGTCGAAGCCAAATGACGTCAGTGGCAAACAGTAAATCGTGATGGTGATCATAAAATGTTTACTACCAAATGTTTACTCCGCAAGTTTTATTACTCCATAACTATCTATGTATGAAAACACGCACTTGGGAAGGGGAGGGAGAAGGAAGGGTGTACTTTGGCGAGATCAACGAAAATTTATTTCAGAAACTGCGTTGAATTGAACTTCCAATGAATTCAAACTATTATACTGCTTGATTTCATGGTGGCTAATTCACTATTCTAAATTTGGATGAGATTTCGATAAATGTCACCCACCCTTGTTGTATTACAACACTTTTTTAAAATTTTACTTCGTGTCTTAAATAGTGTAACATGTTGACAGATTTACTTTCAGTAAGTTGACTTACATTTTTCATGAATCTTGTCCTTTGTTATATTAGAAAAGTACCAATTTTCGATGATTACCATCTTTTGTTATATTACTAAAATACAATTATTTTAAATTATACTTAAGTCTAAAAGAGTAAAACACTAACATTTTTTCTCATCTAATGCTTCTGACAGCAGTTTTCATAATTTAATTAAGATTTTGATTAATATCATACTTTCAATGTATGGAAAATTACAAGTTTTCGATGAATATCGAGCTTGTGCACTGCGCTACAATAATATCTTACATTTGACTAATGTCATAATGGCTTTACGTGTGTCATGTTATTATTTTACTTGATAATAGATTAACTTATAGTATGTCTAAAAATCCAAACGCTTACATTTTCGACTAAAAGTAAAATTGCTGATTCTGATGTGAAATTCGGTTAAAAATTACTTAATTCTACACTTATAATGGAGCCCTCTTTTGTTATACAAGCTTGTATTACTAAAATACATGCATTTTAAATTATACTTCTAAAAGTCTAAAACACTATAAAATGCTTTTTCCTCACCTAATGCTCCTGATAGCAGTATTCATAATTTACTTAAGATTTTGATTAATCTCGTACTGTTAATGTATGAAAAATTATGTAATGGAAATTATAAGTTTTCGATGCTTATCGAGCTTGTTGTACACTGTATTACAATAATCTCCTACGTTTGACTAATGTCTTAATGTCTATCGTTTAAAAATCACTTAATTCTACAAAATCAGGAATGGCAATTTCCGACTTACCCGGATACTTGTCGTATTCGTTGACGTAGGAATGCTTGAAGGAGTCTATAACTTTTTGAGAAGCGATGCTTCTGTTTTGGTAAAAAGGTTCTGAAAAACAAACAAAAAGGCATGCCTTTTAGCAGCTATAAACGAAAATGAATTTCTTAAAAGAAAATACGACTGGTCACTTAGTGGACGAACATGCCACGCACACGCACAAAGCCACACCGTTTGTTTCAAAACTATTATCCAACGAATTATTCGTCAAAAATAGGATGTCATGGCAAACAACTTGCTGTTCAACATGCAGAAAACTCATTTCTAAATGCCAGAAGCCAAGGGGAGTTATTTTATATTAGTAATTTTCGTGCTCGGGCCATCTAAGCGACCCAGCCTCATTTCACCATGCATAAGGCACATTCGGTTGGATTGCATTCCCATAATGAAAAAGTGAAGCATTGTTGATCCCCAGCGCATTAAAGCTGTTTGGTGACAAATTCAGCTTTTGGCTCAACCAACCGTCCAAACAAGTTATAAAAATCATCTATCTAATTAAATTCAGTTGATTTTTGCTGTAGTTGAATTCCAGTTGTGGCCATCACGACTTTTCTTGACATCATCACAATCTTCAGATTTCATTACCATTTCCAGGGTTCATACAGTAAAGTCAGGGAAATGAAATGTGGTAAGGAAAAGTCAGGGAATTGAAATGTGGTCAGGGAAAGTCTAGGGAATTAAAATGTGGTCAGGGAAATGTAATGTGGTCAGGGAAATTCATAATGTCTGGAAATTTGTTATGGCTCAACTATTTTGATTGGTATAAATAGCTCATGAAAAGCATTAGAAAAGCTGTATTTGTGCACTACTTTTTCTAAAAATTTCGTCTATGGCGTTTTCAAAATTAACCTAAAATGCATTATTTTTATTAAAAAAAATTTCGGCTTCGGCGTTCCGTTATGATGGAGAATTCTTTTAATATTTCAAAGAATAAGCCCTCAAAATTGCAGTGTTTGAGATCTAGTAGTTCAAACACTAGTGTTTGCATCATTATTAATATTAGTACACTAAAAATCCAATATTTCTTGTAATTTTTCAAAAATTTCCGCCAAAAAATGTTTCCTGAAATTGTCTGGAAATTTTCCAAAAAAGTGTCTGGAGATTTTCCAAAAAAGTGTCTGGAGATTTTCCAAAAAAGTGTCTGGAAATTTTCCAAAAAAGTGTCTGGAAAATTTCCAAAAAGTGTCTGGAAAACCTGGAAAAGCCAGGAAAATTCAATTGAAGATTTGGCTAGCCTTCCTGACAGAAAAATACAGCAAAATACAGTCAATTGTAGTGTTGCAGATAAAGTTAATTTTAAGTACATGTGAATTTTTTATTTGATAAAAGGTAAAGAAACGGAAATTGAGGTGCAAATTTCGGTATGAACCATGATTTCGTCTGATTAGAAATTAGGACATTTTTGATTATAGTATGTAAGTGATTTGGGTTTTTTGCAATTGTTTTTTGGGCAGAACAAAACTTCAACCAGTCAATTTACGTCCAAGTTTCACAAAACAATTTTTTCAGAAATGCTATTTATTGACTGCTACCGAATGCATAATGAATGCGTTTTTATTCATGCTTCTGTGCTTCCTTTCCTGGAGCCATCGATACAAAATAAATATCATACAATATGTACTTGGCAGCAAAACTTTCTCGGAAACTGAGCTAAAAAAATTAGGGCGAACCCTTTACGCCATGTACTCTGCACGAATCAAAACTGAGCTAATATTACAAAAGTCGTGTTTTTCCTCAGCCAGAATAAATAGCTATCTTAAAGTTTTGAAAAATGAGAATTTCATTCCGCATTTCGAGTCGCTTGTTATTAGGCTTTTTTGAATTTTGAATTTGCATAAAAAGCATTGGGGGTACGAGAAACGGTAAGGTGGGAGATTATTGGTGCTAGGAGTGCGGCGAAGAAAAAAGGAGAAAAAATAGCTCGGCTTTTTTGCATTTTCAGTTTTCTCATATAATATAATGCCAAACATGAACATTTTTAAGACGTGTGCGCTTTATTAATATTCGGAACTTGGTAGTTCATGCTTTGCGCCTATGATGATGATAATAATAATAAGACAGATCCTGGCACTTGGCTGAGTGTGTGAACGAAATGTTAATAAGAAGTACTCCGGTGTTGCGAGAATGCAATCAAGAAAGATGTCGAGAAGGAAGAATAAAAAAACTGACAAGAAATGTTTGTTGGAGAAGTAAAATTAGCATACATGTACATGTATGTGGACTGAACTTTTCGGACACTATGCATGTTATTCAGTTGACTGAATAATCAGTATAATCACTACATATCTTACAATCACTATATGACCAATGTGATGTCCACAGAAGTCATAACATACAATAGCCACGACACTTCGTCACTGCAAGTTACATGTAGTACTGTATTTCCATAGAAGTCATTAACATGATTATTGGTCACTGCCAGTTGTTTTTTCCACAAAAAACACTGTCGTTAACATGGCTGTTGGTCACACCAGTAACGTACACATACAGTAAGTCATTTAATGCCATTGACATAAATGTTGGTCACTCCCTATTATGTCATTAGAAGTCATGTCACTGCCTACCTGTTTTGTCATTAGAAGTCATGTCACTGTCTGTTATGTCATTAGAAGTCATGTCACCGCCTGTTATGTTATTAGAAGTCATGTCACTGCCTGTTATGTTATTAGAAGTCATGTCACTGCCTGTTATGTTATTAGAAGTCATGTCACTGCCTTTTATGTCATTAGAAGTCATGTCGCTACCTGTTATGTCATTAGAAGTCTTGCCACTGCCTGTTATGTCATTAGAAGTCATGTCGTTACCTGTTATGTCATTAGAAGTCTTGCCACTGCCTGTTATGTCATTAGAAGTCAAGCCACTCCCTGTTATGTCATTAGAAGTCATGTCACTGTCTGTTCTGTCATTAGAAGTCATGCCACTGCCTGTTATGTCATTAGAAGTCATGCCTCTGCCTGTTATGTCATTAGAAGTCATATCACTGCCTGTTATATCATTAGAAGTCATATCACTGCCTGTTATATCATTAGAAGTCATGTCACTGCATGTTATGTCATTAGAAGTCATGTCACTGCATGTTATGTCATTAGAAGTCATGCCACTACCTGTTATGTCATTAGAAGTCATGTCTCTGCCTGTTATGTCATTAGAAGTCATATCACTGCCTGTTATGTCATTAGAAGTCATATCACTGCCTGTTATATCATTAGAAATCATGTCACTGCCTGTTATGTCATTAGAAGTCATGTCACTGCATGTTATGTCATTAGAAATCATGTCACTGCCTGTTATGTCATTAGAAGTCATGTCACTGCATGTTATGTCATTAGAAGTCATGTCACTGCATGTTATGTCATTAGAAGTCATGTCACTGCATGTTATGTCATTAGAAGTCATGTCACTGCATGTTATGTCATTAGAAGTCATGTCACTGCATGTTATGTCATTAGAAG
>JAQGAF010004871.1:0-13269 GCA_034687865.1 Kryphioiulus occultus
TTGTTATCACGACGATTTATTCATTATTCGCATAGATGTTATGTATACAATTTTTTCAATTTTTTAACATGGCAGGGCTGGGAGGGGAACTTCCCGTTAAGCTTCAAGAAATTCAATTTAACAATCATGTATTGGTGGCAACCACCGAATGTTAATTTGGGGTGATGGACTACACTCCCCTACCACATGGTATTAAATTACTGACAGTAGGGTACTGAGTTGAATTGAATTGAATAGATGTAATGATGATGTAACCACTGCCATGGCCATTGATCGCTTGGATACTGTTCCTGGTACAGTACACGGCAGTTGTAATCTGGTTTCATTAGGTAAATACTGCCACATGGACCACCTTAGTACTAATTTTGGTAATACTATACAAGGTAGTTGTAATGACGGATTGATGGTTTCATTAGAAAACTACTGCTACATTGACCACTTGGATACTTCTGCTGGTACTACTTCCTGTAATAGGTTCACGACTCCATATTGACCAACTCCTTTTAGTGCGACTCACTATACCAGGTAGTTATAATCAAGTTTCATTAGTTGTAATAGGTTTCATTAGCCAAACACTGGCCCACTGACCACTCGAGTACTACTACTAGTTCAACTATACAAGGTAATTATAATGATGGCATCATTAGCCAAACACTGCCACATTGACCACTAAGGTCAAACACAAGAGCCATTAATCGACTGATCTTACGTACTCTGGTGCTTGGAGACCACTCTTGAGCTACCAGATGGGCATTAACACCTAAAAATTAGCAAGATTCGTGCGAGACTTAGCAGGATCTAATTTAGATCCGTCTCATTTGCAGTGAGACGTACATGTAATGCTCGAAACACGTGCTTAATTTCGGCTGATTCCTTCCCAAAAGCGCAAATACAGGAAATCAATTTAAGCCATTAAGCAATTAATTGTGTAGACAGTCGATCTGCATAGCGTTTCTCTTGGCGCCCTTATCTCATGATCGTGTGTAACGACATGATCAAATTCAAAACAGCTTCTTGCGCGACATGCAAACAGCACATAGTTAATTAACCTCAAACTGCCTTTGTCTTTTCCACAATGACATAACGACCCTGTCTGGTTGCACCAAATGGAGCAATTACCGATGAAACGTGTTGTCATATGCAATGACACGAATTGGGCCTTGCAGTCTTTATTACGAAGCACAAATTATTTCCCCCATCTGTTTGTCTAGAATGTGACCAAAAAATACGGCTGATCATTATCCCTGGCTGCGAGGCCTCAACTAATATCGAACACAAATCAAATGCTGCTGCGATTTCGTGCCAGTTTATTGGTTCTCTGGAAATTCCTTCACTTTATTAAGGCCATAAATACGTCTCGTTTTGGGTGTCCAACGTAGAATTCGTCGAAAAATTGCTTACTTTTTTGCCAGCAAGTTCGAAATAATGTGGGGCCTTACTGTATGTCCCCTAATAAAATAAAAAAGCTGACTGTAATCTAAAAACAACGAAAAATATCGTGCAGGAGCTTTTCAATTGGCTGCAAAGTAGTTGTAAACTGAGTGCAACAATGGAACGAGCCGTTTTCAATATCCTTATGGAAAAAATTGGTTGCAATCTGACTTTCCTGATGATTATTAATTGGCCATGGAGTAAATTGCTCGCAAAGCTGCTCACTGATGTCGCAGGCAGTCATTTTGCCCAGTTTTTAAGGTTGCCAAGTAGTTGTAAACTGATTGCAATATCTGTCGATGTTAGTTTCATATTCTGTATTTACTCAGGTTGACAAGATGAGACCTGAGGGGTTAAGAACTTTTGAAGTCAGTATTACTTTTTGGTTAAATTCATACTGAAGTCCTTTAAGTCTCACTATATATGATCGTTGAAGACCCCTGAAGTCTGAGTAAGTCCAGCCTCCTTCACGAACTGCGGACTTCAGGAACTTCTTGACTTCACAGCCTCAATTTCTCAAAACTTCTTAATTCCGAAATCTTACTATACAGTCAGAAAATCATTGAAGTCTCATTGAAGACTTTGGAAGTCTACTTGAATTAGCACTGCTGTCATAGAAGTCTGTGAATCTGAAATCTGGCAAAATCCCTTAAGTTCTCAGTCATGTGTTCCCAAAAGTCGTGAAAGTCATCAGGGTCATGGAATTTTTGCCTTTGATTGATTAACAATCTAGAAATTTGAGATAAAATTCACCATTTGTCATCTAGGTACGCAAAATATTGCGCCTACGGCGTTTTTTTTTTGGCTAAAATACTTCATTACACTATAGTAGAAAATGTTTCTGAAATCATTTGATGACATAAAACTTGAACCGCCCCATATTCTAATAGGCATTGAACATTTTTTAAAGTAATGAAAAAGTCATTCAAAAGTCATGGAATTCGCATTAGCAAGTCCAGTGGACACCCATTACATGTACAATGCAGTTCAAATTAGTTGCACACCGGGTTACAGCACTATCGAATTTGCTGCACTATAACAGGGTTCATATCGTCAGGGAAATTCAGGGAAATCTTGACATTTTAACCATTAAGTCAGGGAAATCATAATGTCTGGAAATTTGTTGTGAAAAGCGTTAGAGAAGCTGTATTGTGATTTCGCCTATGGCGTTTTAAAAAATGTATTATTTTTGTTAAAATGTAGTGTTTGAGATTTAGTGGTTGAACCACAAGTGATCGCATCATTATTAATCTTAACACACTAGAAATTAAATATGATTTGCTTGGATCAAATATGTAAAAATGTTTCTTGAAATTGTCTGGAAATTATCCAAAAAGTGTCTGGAAAACCTGGAAAAGTCAGGGAAATTCAATTGAAGATTTGGCTTGTCATCCTGACAGAAAAATACAAAAAATAGTTAATTGTAGTGTTGCAGATAAAGTTAATTTTAATTTCCCTGACTTATCAAATAAACAATTTGGTCAGGGAAATGGAGTTGCAAATTTTGGCATGAACCATGTACATGTATAATTCTATCAAAGTATCAGTCTACATGTACAAGTGTACCAAAAAATAAGCCTCAAACTATAAGTCTATCAAACTACTGCACTATTTACTACCAAACTGGTTGTCTAAAACAAGCAACATCATTTTGCAAACAGTTTTGCAATCAATTTCTTTCATTCTTTCCACCATCACTTTACAATCAACCTGGCATCCAGACATGTTTTCTTTAGGGCCCTCTTCAGCAACTTTCCACACTTTCATTTGGTTGCTTTTATTAAGTTTCCCCCTCGCTCGTTTCGCTTTGAAATCCTAAACTACGAAAAAATGAATTCGCTCATCTCTGATAAAGTGCGAACGAAGGGAAACGTGTTTATTACATGGCATAATAGCATTCTAGAAGCGCGTGTAACACCATAGCTGCATTTTGTCATTCAGATCTGCTAAATTGGCTCTTCTTCTCATTTTTTTGCATAATGCACGCCAGCCAGCATCCCAAAAGATTTGAGCGATTGCTACTCGCCCCATAACAGGTTGTCTCGTAGGTGAAAATTACGCTTAAAAATCTATAAATATCTGAGAAAAGAAAAATAAACAGGCATCCGGGGACGCATCAATGCCGCATTTTACCTTCCCTTATCGAGGAGCAAACGGTGGAGCGGGTAATGTGATGAGTAAGTTGTAGCACATCGAATTTCATGCAAAATTAACCAGCGTTAAATGGCAGAGATGATGGCACCATGCCTCGAACATATTTTTCCTTCATTTTTTCGGCAATGCGAATGAGAAAAGCTGGTGCTTTATGGCCCTGGTGGTCTACTTGAAGTTGTCAAGTTCGATTAAGCGACATGAATGAACATCCGAGGAATTAAACCTCGTAAATTTGCATAATAATTGGCGATCATTGCGATAACAATGCTATTGTTCGAGCTTTTGACGGTTCTAGAGGGTTGCGAAAACTAAATTTTCTCACCATTAAATTAAGCCAGGATGCTGGAGAGATGGTGTCTGTTCCAAATGTGTGCGTAAAATTTATATTTGACCTCTACATTTACTTGCTTGTCTATTAGACATGAATGACACCTGTCATAGTAGTCGGAATTTATCATTTTTAATTTGTTGTATGCTAGACTAGGTTTACAATGCAATTTCTGATTTAGCTCCCCATAACCGGTAGGCAATCACTGCAAGCCAACGAGTCGTTAGGAGATGCCAACTTTAGAAACACCTAATACCCTATCTCCATTGCAACATCCAATTTAGATCGGATATTTCAGTGGAGACGGTCTCAATGCGGTTGAAACCTCTTAACAACTCGATTGGACCATACGATAACAAGACGCCAGGCAATGCTGTTACCAAGCATTTCCAGACCCTTCTGCAATAGGAGATGTCGTCTGGATGTCATGTAGGCACCCTGTATGCATTACAAAATCCCACAATGCACTGCCGTGAATTCTTAGAAAACTTAGAAATCGCATTCGATGTAGATTCGATGTTGTAGTAACTTTTATCTGCAACTAAATAGCATTCTGATAGGGTGTCTACTGGATTTGGTATTAGATTCCATGAATTTTTAATGCCTATTAGATGGGGCCGTTCAAGTTTTATGTCATCGCTAAATACTTGAAGTGATTTTCAGAAACATTCTCTACCACCGTGATGACATGATGACAAATGATGAATGTTAACCCACGCTTTTATTTTGCGAAGCAAACATAGGCAATAATTCCAAGATCCTGATGTAAATTTCATTACTTTTCCATGACCTGAATTTCATTGTATGACTTTTCCATGACTTTCATGACCAGTAGACACCCTGATTTCAGTTGCTAGAAACAAACTGGTTGCAACCTTCAACGAATTCTGTACAGGGTAGGCACTCATGTTTTTTGCATTTTTATTGATTGTCGATTGACAGTACATTCTTTCAAACTTCACGAAAAACATTGCGAATGCTTGCACTGTACATGAGGATAACACCAATAAAATGAAATGGCTTCACTGATGGTTTCAGTGTCACACTTTCAGACTGTTTGCAATTAAGTAGCAATGGTGGCCAATTTATCATCAGTCAGTTTTGCAGTTAGTAAGCAATCAGTCATTACCTAATTTTGCACAGAATGCAATCAAACTTGTTGCACACTGATCATATTTGAAACAGTAATCACCAGTTTGTAATAAGTTTTACTAATGCTAGGTTTCATTTTGTATGCAACCAACTGAAATCGCTTTTTTCATAGAACCCCATCCGATAGAGCAACTTTAAGATGCTTTTAAATTAATTAAGATGATATTTTCAATAAGTGATTGCGCTACGAAATCAGCATACTTCATGAGCAAGAATTATCTAAAGACCCCCGAGGAAGGCTTTGAAACGATATTCTTCTTCACATATTCTGGTTGATGAATCCTTGCAGCTTATTTCTAAGTTGAGCTTAAAATTGTGCGGATACTTAGGCAGCACCTCCTTCATGATGAATTTTTAATCTCAATTGTGAAATACAATTGCACTTGACACTGTAGCAAATGTAATTGCAAAAGGGAGACAATTTGTGGTTCCAACAACAGAGAAAAGTTAATTTTCTTTCATAACTGTAGCCGGTGCATCTTCCCTCTTCATATTTTCATCATATTACCCTTTTTTGCGTCAAGAGACACAGTAATGACACCGTGGAAACTCTGTTCTGGCATCTTTCATTCCTAGCACGTTTCAAATTGACTTCAGTGACTCTATTGTGAATGCAGGTCCATCTATTTGTAGTCACTAGATGAAATTTCCTTTACACACGTATTGTACTCCTGGCGCTATCATCAGAACTTAGTAAAGCTTCTTTTGCGCCAAGCTGCTATACATGGATAACTGCATTTATCAAACAAATGCGTTTAGCCTGGTCGCCTCTGGACACTCATTTGGACAAAATGCTAAAGCAAAATCACGACATGTGCCTCAAGGTGCAAACGACTTTACTGCTACTTTTCAGATCTGTCTGTATAGCTCTATATGGGCTTTGGAACGCTCAACTACATGTAGTAGTATAACTCCCCAGTAGTTTGCTACTTTCCAACAGAGAACTCCAAACCGAGCCAGTAAGTGCTTGAGCACTGTTTACGACGCCCTCTGTTAACTTGTATGCACATTAAGCACGAGAGAGTAATTTACTCCTTTCCTATGGAAGTCTTCAAAATGAGCCAAAAAGTAATCTTGTTCTCACACCATGAGTTATTTACCCCATTAAAGCAGAGGACTCCAAAATGGACAGGGCTCACACCACGCATGAGTGAGTAATTTACTCCTTTCCAGCTAAAGACTCCGAAATGAACTGGGATCCCTCTGTTAGATTGTGTTCACATCAAGCATTGCTCCTTTTTGGCCCTATACAACAAACGTGACATGTACACTTTACATGGACCTTAAAAATGTGGGCTTGTAATAGTGTTCCACCAATGCTATTGAACAACTTCAGGGTGTCTACTGGGTTTGGTATTGTAAATTTCATGACTTTTTAATATCTTCAAAAAATTTTCCACGATTATTAGAATATGGAGCCATTGAAGTTTAATGTCAAAGCTAGTGATTTTCAGCAACCCTACAACAGTTGAAGACATGATTATTGACCGAAAAAACGCCGTAGGCGAATTTTTTTTTGCAAAACTGGATGAACTCACATTTTTATTTTCTGAATCAATCAAAGGCAAAAATTCCATGACCCTGCTGTAAATTTCATGACTTCCATGAACTGAATTTGATTTCACGACTTTCCCATGACCAGTAGACATCCTGAACGTGCAATTAATAGTCACTCTTACATTACAATTCGACTAAATGTACTTGTAACTTGTGTGGTGTGGAGTATATGTTATAAAACGAGAAAATAATTTTCTTGTTGTGGAACACGAATTCTGATACCTATAACTCCATACCTCTACAAGCAGTGGCAAATTCGACTAAATGTACTTGTAGCTTGTATGGTATTGGGTACATTTAATAACACGTGTAGAATTATATTGTTATGGCACACGAATACTGATACGCATCACTCGTGCATTACAATTCGACTAAATGTACTTGTAACTTGTGTGGTATGGAGTATATTTTATAACACGAGTGAATAATTTTTTTTGTTATGGAACACGAATTCTGATACCTATAACTCCATACCTCTACAAGCAGTAGCAAATTCGACTAAATGTACTTGTAGCTTGTATGGTATGGAGTACATGTTATAACACGAGTGTATAATTTTTCTTGTTGTGGAACACGAATACTGGTACACATACAATAAGTCAGCAGCTCTACAAGCAGTGGCAAGTACAACTCCAAACCTTTTTTGGAATAGGACCCTGGTGTAGATTGGCCCAACAAGCTAACAGAGGGCGCTCTAAACGGCAGTTGCTCTTTAGGGCGCCCTCTATTACCTTGTTTTCAAACCAAGCATGAGTTACACAAGTGTTTCTTTAATGCCATGGATGTAACCTGCGGCAGTAGTGCAGACTGTGCAGCGAATCCAAATCGAAACTTCCGGAAGTTGGGTTCCCACGCAGGGCGTCGACTCCTAGGTCGATTTCACGCTCTGCAGGATTCTTTCTTGCATATGGAGATCCAGAATCCACATTTAATGTAAGTCGTTCCTCCCCACCTCCCCTCCTTGGATCTGCTTCTGTTCACTCTTGAGTTGCAGGCCCTTTGCTGAAGAGATATCGGCAGCACAAACAACGATAATTCATCGAAAGTCGCCATTCAAATCTCGATTTCAATAAATTGCTCTTGCATGGGTCTTGACGCTCGTTTTCTGGATCCACATTTTTTTCCACTCCAGAACGCTCAATGGCCGCATAAACATTAATTAGGTTGACAGCACCAGAAAGCTGCGCGCCTACCATAAATAAAATTTCCATTTTTCTCATGCAAATCTCGGCGTTTTCTCCAAGAAGCTACGAGCCCCAAATAAACTAGCCGGCTCATTACGTGATTACATTATAAAAACGTGCGCTGGAAACCTCATTTGCCTGCACCAGGAATCTTCCAATTGCATTTCTCTGATTCCATCTCGCATTTGCATGAGAACACTGTAGAGTCGTTAGGCCTGGATCTTTATTGTTGAGGCTGAGACTACTTTATGGCTCCGCATTGTGCAGTTAGTTACATGTACTGTAGCTGCTCGAGACGCCATTTTGTTGGAGGAATTCCGAGCGGGCTGACGTACCTAACGCAGTTTCTTGCTAAAGCTGCCCCAAACCGCCAGGCAACCACTGCTAGCTTAGGTGCCTTTAGGAGAAGCCCACTTTCTCAATGACTTTTTCACGACTTCAAATAATTTTCAATGCCTATTACAATATGGATTCGTTCAAGTTTTCCACCATACACTGCAACTTTGATTATCAGGCACTCGTTTAACCGTCAGTTTCTGTAATCTGTTAACCGCCAGCATGTCGTCTTGCATTTCACGAAACGAGATAATCACCGAAATTGTTTTTCGAAACGAAAACAAAGCATTTTCACCCCAAAAAAGTAAAACTTTAGCACAACTGTCCAAGCATACAGAAAATTTAGGAACAACAGAAATTAACAGACTTTTCTAAAAATAAATACGTTACCTATTAACATGTACAGTTAAATGTACAGTATGTATTCCATCGTCCGTCTATTTGAATATCCGTCACATCCCCGGTCCTGCCTCCTGGCGAATAATCGAAGTTTCACTGTACCCAAATAATGGTTAGGAGTCGTGCATATATTACGTAACGCAATTTTTGCCCTCTTTAGAGACCCACCCACCCCATGTAACACTTTGTAGCACTTTGCAGACTGTAACCACCCTATAGTGTTTACGTAACACATTTGTCCAAAATGTTTATTTTCACCCATGAATTTTACAGGTAGAGGTAGTGTCCCATTTGTTATTGCTTCTGCAATATGTTACTGATGACAATATTTTTGGTTTAGAAAATTCCAGCAATGCATTGCAAATCTGAACTGAAGAGCTCACAATAGTTAATTTTGTTCATCGGCTAATGCTGTTGTTTATAGCTGTAACACTGCGGTAAAATTTTCAAGACATCCTGGTCCTTAAAAAAAAGAAGAAAAACCCTCGTAACACTTTGACGAGGACCCCCACCCCCTGGTGCGTTACATAATATTTGCACGACCCCGTAGCAGAAATATTGGGAATAGGACTTCGTGATCGCCCTGTATTTCTGGTGGTCTTTTCTGGAGTAAACGACTAAACGTCTTGTGGTGTAACAGTATGTAGGTCCAAATTAAAACCCAACATCCCTGAAGCGCATTTGGTCACAGTGAAGTGGAAATGTCACCTGACTTTCCATGCATGTTCACTTTTATCTCCATTTTGTGTCCATTGCATTTTTCTGAAGTTTGAAATGTTTGACTTGCAGTTGCCCACCGCAACTCCATCAGAGGCTAAGCAAGATGGGCAGTGTGATGGATGGTCAAAACCTCGAGCGTCCAAGTATATGATGGACGGTAATGTCCCTGGCCACGTGGCAACATGCATATTTACTTCAGGCCTGTTTATCACCGATTAATAATGGATTGTTTTTACACAATAGCGAGTGTGATAACGCTGTTGGAGCAGATCCCACACGTGCGCTTATCTCAAGAAGGTGCTTTCAAATGCACTGGGCCCGTGAAAACTGTTCAGCATTATCGAGTAATAGGACCATTAAGGTGCATTTATGACGCTGAAATATTCCTTCGCAATTCATCTATGGCACTTTCTATGCAGGCAGATTAGCATTCATAGTCATATCCCCGAAAAACGCCCGAGGCACCAGTTTTATTGGAGAAGATAAAGTCGCACCTTAGGGGTTAGACCATCCTAAATTTTGGCATGGTCGTTGTGATATGGAATATGCCTTTACTATGCAGTTTTAATATACAAAAGCGATAGCTTTACCTAAATTTCTACAAAGTTACAAATTAACAAATTAGTCATTCTTGTACTTGCTGCCATTACCTGGCCGCAACATGTCAATTTTGTCTGTTATTTTGTCAAACTTGTGTTTTGATGATGCAGTTTTATTATGCAAAATTTATACCTTTATGCCTACCCTAAATTCTCCAAATTACAAATCATCAAATCAGTAAGTCTTGCATTTACTAAACAATACCATGCAGTTTTGGCACAAGTGCAGTATATACAGTATATTCACATTACCAAAGTGTACTTTGCAATATTGTTTGACTATACCACGGAAGATGTCCTGCTCCACCATAGACATAATTAAAAGTGGGCTTCTCCTAATGCCTCGCAGGCTGGCAGTGATTGCCTACGGTTAGGGGCAGGCAAAAATACATTACATTTTTAGGTTAGTTTAGGTGAGGATTAACATAAAAAGTACAAAAATGGATAAATTCCAACAGCTAATAAAGGGGGCATCCTTGTCTACATTGCAAATAGGGCTGAAATATACTTTTTGCGCACATTTGGATCAGGGAATCCGTTCTCTGGGTAAATTGACAGGGATTTTTCCACGCTTCACGACTGCTATGTAGGTAGCAGTGACAATACAATATATTCTTCACAAATAAACAACTGTATAGTCCATTCTGATCCGGATAAGACTTCATGCCCACATTCGCCATTATACTTTCATATCTATATGATAGGAACACAATGGTTTCTCTGAAAGCTTCTCCAATCGATCAAGATTTTCGAAGAACTGCTTCGGTAATTGTTTACAAGACCAGGTCATTCTGAAATTGGGTGCATGTAGACTTTTGCAAGGTATAACATTTTAATGGGTTATTTTTTGTGCAGTAGGTTTTCTTACAATGTTGTACTGCTGTCACCTACAGTACACATTGCACATGTGCATACTTAACGAAATATGTGTAACAAACAAAGCATTATGTTATATAATGCCAAGGTATCAACTTTCCATCTGTCGATTTTGCCAACATTGTAACAAATACTTCGTGCCATGAAAGTATTTTGAGCTCCAAGGGCATTTGTGATGCCACAAAATGTTTTTATTGTCAGCATACATATTCTGTATATCATATCAGTCAGAACGTTCGGTTTTCATCAAATTGCCAGAGTGAAATAGATACATGGAGTCAATTTGCGATCAATGAACAAAGGTCTATCATTGCAGGCATGGTACATGTATATATTTCATGTTATCAAATAACCGTGACCCTCGGTACTCCACACTACTGCAAACTAACGCCAATGCATATGTGATATGCAAAAGCAGATGTGGAATGGTTGGAAGGGCAATTAGAACGGTTCTAAAAAATGTCCAGCTTTGCAAGGGATATGCATACATACATGTACAAAGTGTCGTTCTTTTGTGAGCAAGATATCACGCGCAAATTGAAGACCCTGGCTCTTGTGACATCAGATCAGATGTTTTTCTTTCAGCATTGATCCTGGATGGATTGGGCCAGGAAATTTGGCCTTAGGTCTGTCTGTTTAGAAACTTGGATTTCTAATAACGTGCGATAGGAGCGAAGGCCTGTGGGGTTTCCATGGTGTAAGGTGGGATGTATCCATGGCTTCTGCCTCCCATAGGTTGACATAAAGCAGCCGCCATTTTTTGTATCCATCTTGAAAGGTTTCCGGTGTACGAAGCAATGGAACACTTACAACCGATCTTAATTCCCAATTAGGTGGCCATTCAGAAGGAAAAGTTCTAAAATGCTCCTCTGAGTGGCAGTTTTATAAGGATTGACACATCCTAACCCCTTCTTCCTTTTCACTGTTTTGACAAGTTAAAACCAGCACACGTATTTGCGGGGAAATTGATTTACTTTGCAGTAAATTAGCGTCAACACAACGTGCTCAAGACGTTCTAACTGTATATCACGCAATTGCTGGCAGTAAATTCGACAATAATTGATAATTTAGAGCAAAATTAACAGGCTTCATGTCTGCAATGTGTTTCTGGATGTTATGAACTTTATTTCAGTATCTAAGGTCACAACCTAACAATGTTGTTATTCGATTCTTTCGAAGTGCATTGTGGTCCGGATTACCAGCCACAAGTACATTTCGAAAAATAGGTCCATTTTATCGGCGTCAGCCAGCAGTCTGTTATAGAATGTATTTTTTTCATTTTACGATTGCCAATAAACATGTGTAGGGCGTGACAAACATCGATAATCTTTTGATACAATCAAAAGTACCGCGAAATTAAGATGTGTACCAAAATTCAGCACGCTAGGATGGTATTAAGCCGACTTAAAATGACTTAGTAAAGGTCCATTACAGACAGATATGATTCACCAAGTTAATAGAAAGTGTGAAAAACCAGGCCAGGACTTTTGGGTCACTCTGTACTTCCTAAACATGCAGAAAAGACTATACTGAACACTAAAATATTTTCAAGATAGGCCCTACACTATAAGAAAATCAATTTTCGATTTACTTTTGGGGCAAAGTGAACTAACTCTCTTCGTGTTTGCCAGAACACTTCAGGACTAGGTATGTTTCAATAAAACGAACTCATCCATTGAAGACAATTCTGAATTGAAAGTGAGCATATACTGAATATAAGAGGAATTAAAACATGTATAATAACTCACTATGCAAACATTTCCTGATAGCAGGGTTTCCACAGTTTGCAATATCAAAACTAGCATGACATCATCATCTCTGTAGTGGTTGCATGCCTAGCAGCATGCTTTCTTAATTGCGAATATTTCCATATTTGCACACTTGAATAAATACCCTCGTTAATCTATTTTCGAAAAACTAATACGTCATCCGCTAATGGAGCCCCAGAGGGCGCTGCAGGAGACTAGCCCAATATCCAAAGGTAAGGTCTGGCATGATTGAATCACTGTCATGACTGCTGCATCAAAGTCTTTGCCAAATGAAAAACTGGCTCTTCTCATCAAAATCGAATTACTGGAGATGCCATCGATAAATTTCGATCAAGCGAGGTTCAGGACCTGTGATAATTGCTACAGGCAGAAATGACTGTGCAAGATTTCTGGTAAAAAACACAAGATATTGGAAGTTGGTTGCTAACGCTGAATCATGTCAAAGAGAAAGGGAAATCATGCAATGATTCTGCTGGTGATAACTCACTAACTTTCAGATTCAGAAGTTTTGAGGAACTTCTGGTAACTGAACCACTTAGCCACGAAAGACATGTCAGGGCTTAACGGGAAGTTCCCCTCCCACCCCTGCCATGTAAAAAAATAGAAAAAAAATTTTATACATGACATCTCTGCGAATAATGAATAAATCGTCGTGATAACAATTTTGCTTGATAGTCTGGTTACTATTGGAGGCGACAATTCAACTTTAATGAATAAATACCCTTTGATTAATTAATAAAAAAGATAATTAAAGATTGAAAAAA
>JAQGAF010004872.1:0-13268 GCA_034687865.1 Kryphioiulus occultus
AGCTTCAAGAAATTCAATTTGACAATGATGTCGTGGTGGTACCCACCGAATCTTAATTTGGGTTGATGGACTACACCCCCCTACCACATGGTATTAAATAACTGACAGTAGGTTGAATTGAACTCCATGAGTTGAATTGAATTGAATTGAATTGAAAGCATGTGTGCCCCTGTACGTGGGCAATCAATGTGAGCAAGATGTTCGGCTGGTTTGCCGTCTTGTGGGGCAGCGCACTGATGAACTCATCTTTGGATCGGATTTTTTGGAATGCTTCAAGCGATTTATTAAAATTAACACTTCGTTGGAAGTAGCATACTTTGTCATACTTTCAGTAAACCTGCCAATTTTCCAAATTCACACATTCTATTCTAGGCGTACAGATGAATTGTAGTGGGCGGTGGAGGTAATACAATCATTCCCACATACCCATATCCTTACACTTAAAATAATACACCTAGATACTACAGGCATAAAGACGGTCATGGCCGATTTTAGAGGAACTGTGTCTATTCTGAACAAACTTTCCATTGAACAAAATTTGGGTTATAGCAGTCGATGTTTATGAAACCGAATGAGAATCGGCTAACCTTAACTTAGCTAGTTTAAAATTTATATTAGTTTGAATTTATTTTCAATTTTAATTTCAAAAATAAAACTAAATTTTACGAAAAAAAAACCTTTTCGTTGAAAACAAAATTTTGTTACAGTAGTCGATGCTCATAAGACCGGAAGAAAATCAACGAGGCTTAATTTAGCCATTTTTAATTTTATTTATTTTTAATGTTTAATTTTTAATTTAAGAAAATCGAATAAGAATCGACTAGGCTCAATTTGTTCAGTTTAAATTTTTATTTACATATAAATTTAATTTTGATTGAAAAATAAAACCCATTCTTCTGAACACTTACCGTTGAAAAAAAATTCTGTGATAGAATTCGATGTTTCTAAAACCGAATGAAAATCGAGTAGGTTTAACTTAGCCAGTTTCAATTTTAATTAGTTTGAATTCAATTTCAATTTTAATTTCAGAAATAAAACCCAATTTTACGAAAAAAAACTTTTCGTTGAAAAAAAATTCTGTTAAAGTATTCGATGTTTATAAGACCAGAAGAAAATCGACTAGGCTTAATTTATCTAGTTTAATTTTATTTATTTTTAATTTCATTTTAATTTCACAAATAAAACCCACTTTTCCGAACAAACTTTTGGTTAAACAAAATTTCTATTATAGCATTCGATGTTTATAGGACCGAATCAGAATCGACATGACGTAATTAAGCCATGTTTTGCTGGTTGCCTTTTCCTGTAAGCCAGACTAAGTTTTCGACATTCTTCCATGAATTCCAATTGTTTTTAGACTTATTACAAAGAAAATTGCCTGTATCGGTCATGAAAAACATTCGTAAATTTTCGACATATTTTAGTTTCCAAAAAAATTGCCGTCTCTTTAAATACATGTACATGTAGCATTCTATGTGTTCCACGAAATATTACTGAACGTTGTGCTTATTTTACAGCAGTCTTACATTGCTCCTATTGGTCTGCCTTCTGGCGCTTTTCTTGAACCTCTGCCTTCGAGGGCTTCCTACCACCAACCCTGCAGAACACATCGGACGCTATGGTTTCAGCATTATTTTCAGCGACATAGGACTAATGCTAGTGGCAGCACTCATCCTCATGGTTGTCATCGTCCTTGTCGTTTTTCTCCGAGAGTGAGTCTAAACACTCTGTGTTCCCAAACCAAGCAATTGCCTTTTGTTAATTGTTCGTTCTGAATTAGTTGCTTTTTCGAAGAGCGGCGTCTGTTCGTTATCATCGATTTGGATGAACTCGAACAACGTGACGTGGAGGACTCGAAGTTCACACCCATCTCCGAATCCAGTTCGGTAGTCACAGAACCAGAAAAGCCAGAAGAGCCAATAGAGCCTGAAAAGGTCAAGAGCCCAAGCAGCGAATTAACCGTCTATCGAATAAATGTAGGCAGACCTGATGAAGGAATCTACGATCTATCAGTTAAGCCTTTACTGAAACCAAAACCGACACCCGAAATCGAAGGAGCCCAAGGTGACGTCAAAGAGGACTTAGGGGAAGAGGAAGGCGTCAATGAGATGGAGACAGTAGAGACAAAAGAAGCAACAACCGATTTTAAGGGCGATGGACACTCACACATGGCCATAAGAGTTGGCCTGCTCATCTTGTGGATCATCATCATCATCATTCTGGCCTTTCTCAACATTTTCTTTGGACTTCGTTTGAGTCACACTTGTGCCCACATCTGGTTGTTCTGCTCCCTACTGACCGTCCTCGTTTGTGCCCTCCTGTTTCATCCATTGGTCATCCTTGTGAAAGTTTTGATTTGTCCACAGAGTGCAGAAAAGGTAGGACCAATCTCTTTTCGTTCCAATAATCTAGAACATTTGAATTACCAACTACCAGTCGAACTCGGTTATAACGAGCATCAAGGGACCGACCCAATTTGCTCGTTATAACCGTTACTCGCTATATCCGTGAAGAGTTAAATTCGCCATATATTTAACGATAACTCGCTTCTTGTGAATTAATATGCGATTTCTTTGCTTAGAAAACAAATTTCAGACACAAGTTTGCTTATAATTACTTTAAATTAACCCACAGGGCATAGGAAATTGCAACGGTCAAGTATTTGTCACAATTATCGTGATTTTCAGACCCATCACCCAATGTGTCAGCATTCGACATCATTTTCATCGAAATTCGTATACAAATTAGGTCTTAAATAATTCAATTTTGTCACACAAAAGCCTGATCACGTTTAAACACCATGTATCAAACTTGTACAATTGTAAAATTTGCCTTGGCGGATGTTTATTTTTCAGTAGTTTGCGAAAAATGAACGTCTATTTGAACAGAGAACCCAAATTTTAACTTAAGTTTTGGTATCTCGGATATCGAATTTTCGAAAATTTGCTCGTTATTTCCGAGTAGTGTGCTCGTTATAACCGTGAAAGATTCTATGGAATTCTGCATAAACTAAATCTGCTATGGCAGTTCGCTCGCTATAACCGAGATCTCGTTATAACCGTGATCGTTATAACCGAGTTCGACTGTAATTAATTGTCTAATTTTACCGATCGCAAGTGAGATGACTGTAGACTTCGATTGATGTTCATTCTCATTACTAACAATTATCCGAATTTGTTGATAACATACTGTCAGTATTGAAGTGCCGTCAGCGTAGGGTCCACAATAGGGGTGTACTTTAGTATAGTCCCTGCTCCAAAGGTTTACATTTTATATGTTGTATGTTTCAGCTTATACTCGTCGAGTAAAGTTCAATGACATATTTGCTAGCTGTCGGAATTTTATTCTTTTTCAGTTTTGTTTTGCATAGTGCAGATTGGTACTATAAGAAAGCGGGCTTCTCCTAACGACTCCAAGGTTGGCAGTGATTGCCTGGCGATTAGGGGCAGCTCAAGAGGACATTTCATTGTTAGGTTGGTTTTCGGTTGAGCTAGGTTAGCTATTTCTAATTTTCAGCAAATAGCATATACTGTATGTCAACTCTACTGGCGGATTAGAGTTCAAATACGCGTAAAACTTAATTTTTTTTCCGGAACAGAGACTATACTAAAGTATATCCGCATGGTGTTTGGTAAAAATAGTGCCATATGCAAAGAAATTTTAATGGGTGTCAAGCTATTCTTCAAGTTTGTACCAATTTAATACGCGTAATTAATAAAGCTCGGACTAGCCAGATAAATGCAAGTTATAAAACACAAACAAATTTGTAATCATGTAAATTTCATGAATTGTGAATGAATTTACGCTAATGTTGTTGGTCTGTTGGGAACTGGTGATATATGAGCTTGCCCAAAATGGCGTTAGAAAATTGGATGCAAAGAAGAGGACAATCAATAATTCTTAGTCAAATTGGTGCGCATTAATTACGACTAATTTATAGTAACAGCATAGTACACACTGTATCGAGCTTGCATCTAATTAAATGAACGAATCCGGGCAATTTTCGAAGCAGCGCCTCTTTAGCAACTCTGTCATGGCAACGAGAGTGGAATGACACGTCATAAACATCTCAAAGTTAATTTCAGAACATTGGAATCACCACCTCGTTGCTTCATACAGTTTCACGCTAGGCTGAACCTAAAAACAAGTGCATTCTTACCCATAATGTCGCTTTAATTCAGGCGGCTAATGGTCGGTTGCACCAAAACCCAACTTAATTTGGCTGTGCGTTGCAGTTTTTCATATGGCTTTTGGCGCAACAGACCATCGAGCTTTAATACTGCGGTTTTTTGATAACCCTTGAATAATACTCCAGAATGATTGCTTTCAGGTTGCACCAAAAACTGTACTGCTTGATAAGCCGATATGCTCTGATAGCGTTGACGGTCTTCAGAAAACTACAACTAGCCATTTGTAATCACTAAGTAACTACATGTATTATGGTAACATTCCCTGTGATATACATGTATTTCAATCCATGCAATGATGGATGTATTAACGATCAATATTACTTCTGTGAAAATGTAATTTCAACTTAGTGGATAATGAACTTGGTGTGCCCAGGGAGGGTATTCCTATTAATAATTTCAGCCATGTCTATCACGAGTACCTGTTCGAATAAATTTGGTATCAAAACTATAAGTTAGGGAAAGAGAGGACAAATAAGAAAGTGGGTAAACTATGATATACGCCGTGCTCCAGCATATACACTACAGAAAAGTGGACTGCTCTTAACGGCTCAGATGCTGGCAGTGGTTGCCTGGCGGTTAGGGGCAGCTATATCAGACATTACAGTTCGGTTAGGTTAACTACACCACAAATAGATAAAAAGACGAAAAAACTAAACAACAGCAAAAAAAAGGACCAATTTCGACAGGTGTCATTCTTGCATACTAGACAAGAAGAGTTGAAATTTAAATATTACGGGTAGATTTGAAACCCCACAACTAAACCCTTACGACTGATTTTTAAAGGTAGAACTGTCGTTCTTAAAATACGTCGTGGGTTCCATCTTAAGAAAAAATCTTATAACGACAAATGTGCTTATAGACCTTGTATAACGGCAAATGTACTCCACAGACCCACATTTACCATTAACTGTCATTCATTCGATGACACTGCCTCGTTAATTTAGCAACAAGTAACCACTAGATAATCACCCGCCAGCGCCATCTTCATTTTTCAGTTACAAACGTCACATTTTATGGCACCCCCACCTATGTCACTGAGTGTTTACAACCGAAGCTTATAAATCCCCACCAACAGCATTTGCTCCAAGTCAAGATGAACAAGGATATGACTTTCAAATTCGACACTACCACCATCAGAGCTACTGCACCACATACATGTAACGACCACTGCCTTCCCCAACGTTGAAACCGTCAGGTTTGGGTCCCAACTGCTACGCATTTTCACATGAGCCCGAAACCCTGCAAGCGGCCATCTTGAAGCGTCCACATGACGCCAAAGGGCCAAATAAACGATTACAACACAGACAACGACAGACAGGTCATGTACAAGTACACGTTATAAGAAAGGTGGGTTGCGTACCCTGGCGGCGGGGACGACGTTGTTGGCAACCTCGGTGCGGTGGTGAACGTGGTGCGGTTCCCGAAACTCGACGTGGTGGGGCCGGTGGGGCCGATAGTGAGCCTGGTTCTCGAGGTTGGGCTGGATGTGGGTGACGAACTGGGTCATTTTGGGGCGAAGTCAGAGCAGTCGATGGATGGCGTATCCAGCGCCAGAAAAGCCGCAGGATGGCTGGGGGAGCAAACTGTTGGATCGTCGCCGAAATTGTCAGCACGTGGACCGGGGAACACTAGGAGGGAATGTGGAGCGTGGATGTTGGAGTCGGTTGTGCTGGACGAAACGAGATCCTGCCTTCGTTCTCCATCAATTGAAGATGGAGGGAAGATGGAGTCACGTAGCAACAACAGCATTCCCCCGCCGGTGCATCATGGGAAAACGCAGCGTGCGGGCGAAAAATGCGATTTCGCAATCAACTCGTCCGACGGCGACTCCAATCGCATTGGCAGCCGGCGAGACCGCATGCCCGACGCCCACGTGCTCGGTTCCTGCAAGCCCTGGCCTATGTAGGCAGGCGTCCAGTTTTCAGGGGCGACCCCATCACTTTGTCACAAAGAAATGGTGAACTGTAGACATTGAAGTCACAAAACTGTCAACGTGGAATAGGGTTTCCCAGGTGTAAAACGTATACATGGCTCTATGGCCTACACACAGTACGTCATTCAACATCCATATACTGTTTATACAATTCCATACCAGCAATTCCATTTCCATATATGGCCATATGCTGATTATACAATTCCCTACAAGCACATCCATATACAGGTGGTATGTCCACATACGTACAGACCCTGTAACTTTGTCAGATTATAATGGTGAGCTGGAGCCCTTGAAGTCACAAAACTGTCAGCGTGGAATAGGGTTTCCCAGGTGTAAAAAGTACACATGGCTCCATGGCCTACAGTGTATATCGCCATACACAGTACGTCATTCGATATCAATATACATATACATGTGTGGCCATATGCCGTTTATACAATCCATACAAGCATATCCATACACAGGTGGTATGTCCACATACGTACAGACCCTGTCACTTTGTCAGATTGAAATGGTGAGCTGTAGACATTGAAGTCACAAAACTGTCAACGTGGAAGAGGGTTCCACGTGTGGAAAAAGTATACATGGGCCATGGCTTTATTCCACATATGCTACTCTGTACATTAGACCAGAAATTGGCCTCAAACCAAGTTGCCTCAAACGGACCTACATGTATATGGCCATATATAGTGTCATTCCATATATGGCCATATATAGTATGTCATTCCATATATAGTATGTCATTCCATATATGGCCATATGCTGTTTATACATTGTCATACAAACGTATCCATGTACAGGTGGTATGTCCACACATGGACAGAACCCGTCACTTCGAAATGGTGAGCAGTAGACAATGTGAAAGACAAGTGGGAAAAGGTTCCACGTGTGGAAAAAGTATACATGGGCCTTGACTTTATTCCACATATGATACATTGTAACTTCGACCAGAAATTGGCCACAAACGGACCTATATGGTCATATACAGTATGTCATTCCATATCCATATACATGTACCTGTATGGCCATATGCTGTTTATGCAATTCCATACAAGTTTACCCATATATACAGGTGGTATGTCCACGTATGTGCAGGCCCTGTCACTTTGTCACATTCAAATGGTGAACCGTAGACAATGAAATCACAAAACTGTCAACGTGGAAGAGGATTCCGTGTGTGGAAAAAGTATATGTGGGCCATGGCTTTATTCCACATATGATAAACTGTACATTAGTTCCATACCCATATATGGACATACATGTATGCTGTTTATACAAGCATATCCATATATCCATAAAGGTGGTATGTCCACATATGCATAGATACATGTACGTTCATATACAGTGCAGTATGTCAATATCTAGAATAATTTTCCCAGTAAATGGAACCGTACTATCGTAATTACATTTCACAGATACAGAGTAGAAACTTAAATAATATGCATCACTATCATAAAAATTATCTTGGTTTAATAATATTTATTGATGCACAATACATGTGCATGTGATTGAGAAGTGAATATTTTGGCAATTAAATGATAACTGCCATTTGTAATGTTCTGATTTATCTAATCTTCCCTCGAATGTCGATTTCAACTTCAGGTATCACACTTGTACGTGGAAAAATCAAATGCTTCCCACATTCCTAATTGCAGAAATGTTGAATTTCAGTAAGCGATTTGTGAAATTAAAGAAGTTGTATTTGCGTCAGTTTGTTGGGATTCTGAAGGGCATTCATTCAGTCGACTGTTTAGGTGTTATTTCAGTGGCACTAATAACTTTTAAAAGTCTTGAGGGTTTTTCAAGGGCAGATGTCCAACCTAATATCGTGTGGACATTTGGACCAGTTGGTAGTAAAGACTTGCATTGCTATCAAACATGTTCTGTGACAATACTTGTCAGAGGATCTGCCTTTATACAGCCATGACATTCTGATTCAGGACAACTGGTCATCAGAGGACAGTATTCCCTTTTGAAATTACTGTGGCAGTTCGCTTTAAAGGCAAGTCTACAGGAATTTCACAGTTGCAACAGACTATCCCAACGACCCTTGCAAACAGAACTGCGAATTGCCTCATGTACACAAGGTATGAACTGCGGTTTCAAGATAGTGTTATCGAGCACGCATGCCACTGTCATCTGGATTTCTGGCTGAAGGATTTGGTGCAAAGGTGATCTCTGAGGGCTCCAGCAGCTGTTCACATTCCAGCGAGAATGGAAGCAACATGGGGGAGCACATTTTCACCTAAAACAATTTCAGGGTAAATTCCCATGCAGAAGCAGCTTGCACCCTGAGGAATTTGAATGCCAGTCGCAAGTTAATGTATACGAAGGGATACCTCAACTGTGGCACTGTTATTTTTAGAGCAAAATTAACTAGAAACGATACCGTCTCTGAAAGCTGCGGGTCATGCATGCGTACACAGAATCTCGTTAAAACAACTCTAACGAAACGAAAACAATCGCAGGTTAGGAGAAACTGAGAAAGCCGCAAGAAACTGAACTTGACTTTCCTCTGCGCATTACGCCAGCAAGTAAACGAAGAGGGGCGGGGCGGAACAATCAAGTATCCATGCATTTTTTTCATGTTTATGCGGTGACACTGCGCATTTTTGGAAAATCTGAGATGATGTTCCTGATGCCATCCTTGAAAACAACCATTTATGGATTAAATTGATGAATAATAACAAGTTTCCCCTGGGATGAAATTTTCGATTTCCCTGACCATGCCCGGTTTTAAACTAAATTTCCCTGGCCACTGAGTATGCAAAAATATGGCACATGCCAATGTAAGGAATGCTATATAGGCACATGTATTTATATACTATTATACATGTAAATAAACAGGAGATTAAACAAATTTTCATTTAGATTCGTATCTTAAAATCGACAGTTTAACTATTTATGTCTCTATAGAATTGCTTGTCATCTCTTGATTTTTGAGTTAACCAATGACTAGTTATGTAAAATGTATTATTGACATGTTGCATTTCCCTGACTTTTTCAAAGAAAATCAATTTTCGGTGACTTTACCAGGTCTTTTCAATTTCCCTGACAATTCAAAGTTTTCCAGATCTGGACACCATGAATAAGGATATTCCAAATAGGGGATGTTCAACTATTATGTCATCACATTTTCATGATTTTCCGACCTAGCCCCTAGTCCCACAAAAGCACATCTTTAAAAGAAAAACGCCTTAAGGGAATTTTTTTGCAAAACTGTATGACAAATAATGGATTTTTATGGAGTGTTTTGGGACACATTCGAGGATAAAAAAAACTGCATGCCTACCTCACTTAATGCTCGAAACTATTCAAATCTGGAGATTTTGCTAACAAGAGAAGAGTTATTGCTGTCAGTTTCAACAAATACGGACATTAATAGTGATCGTGTAATGTGCGCAGTAGTCCTACTGATGGACTGATGATTTATTCTTATTAATGTAGATTATCATTATGTTAGGATAACCTACTGTCAGTATCAAATAATGACAGTAGCACTGATCGTGTATAGGGTCGGCATTATTGCCCTTCTAGTTCTTAATACCATATCCAACACTACCAAATTTTATATGGCCAATTTCATCAATATTTACATTACTTTCTACACCCCCTGTATTATTCTGCTAAAATCTTGCATTAAGGTCACGTTACTGAACTACAATTATCGGTTCTTGGCAAAACAAAAGACTTCCTTGGGTGGGTGTTGCTAGCAGGTTTCACCGCCATCTTGTCCATGATTGACCAATTTTGAATGGACGTCGTTTATGCACGATCACCTTCAGGATTCCCCAAAAGATGAAAATTTCAACTTTTCTCTGAATTTTGCAGGTTCCCCGACCATTGAAAATGCAAATATATGACATATGCCAATATACATGTACTTGTAAGGACTGTTATAAGGAATGCTATATGTATTGCTTAATGTACATGTACATCAGCTTAAAGAGGGGATAGAAAACAAATTTTCATTGAGAAGCAGCAAGTAGACTACATGTATTTTTCTAACTGACAATTTAATTTTAAATTTCTTCCACAACATGTAAAGCGTATTACTTTGTATGTAAAGCGTATTGTACTGTATGTACATGTAAATCGAATTTCCAATGTGAATCAATTTTCAATGACATTTCCAGGTTTTTCCAGGTCTTGGGAACCCTGCCCTATGCGTATTTATGAAATTACAAGCAAAGATGGCGGCAGAGAGTGCACTTCGATTTCAATTTCGTCAATACGTTGCTAATGCCTTCGCCCAATACAGGCTTTAAGAATCTGAACGAAATGTAAGATGGCAGCGCAAATATTTACAGTACACAGGGCATTTCGCCTGCGCGTTACGAGGTTGGAAATCCATGTTTCCAATCGTGGGCGACTGTCCACCCCCGCATCACCATAATGGTCGCCATGGCGACCGAACGCCAGCTTTCTTCGGCAATCACCAATGAGAAAATAGTGGAGGTGAGCGACCTCTCCAAACCTCGATCCGCAATGGACTTGCCTTTTTTACTGGAAATTTGATGAGGTGGATGGGGGATAAACCGGCCCGAGTTTAGGCAAATGTGGGTTTAATACTGGCCGCCATCTTTTTCATCATCATCCATCCTGGCTCACGAGGAATGACCGAATAAATCGGGATAATGATCGTTGCCATGGCAACCGCCCAGCATCCGTAGGAGGCAGCGTTTCCCTAGCTCCCCATCGCAATGGAAAGCGAAGCTGGGAGCTAGGATTCAAATTTCAATTGGTGAAAGGCCAATTTCCCCATTTTATTGTTGACCAAACTGTTTTTATTTGCCAACATTAATGAACAAAATATCACGTGTCGGTCTGATAAATCATCAAATTGTTCAGGCTGATCCATTACAATATCGAAAATTGCGATAATAAAAAACGGGACATGTTAATTTTTTAACGCTAATGAGCGTGGTAATGGGCTGTCATCCATTATGAGCCTCCATTTCATGGGGAAAAATATCGATTAATAAAAAATTACGTAACAGTGGAACCCGCTTATGAATATAGAAAAAATTAAAATAAATTGTACTTGTTCTAATAAACAAGATAAAAGATGTGACCTCAAACTGACCTGAGCTATTAACCAAAGCTTACATGTACTGTATACCTTTACCAATTTGTTATCTCTTAAATTGTCAGGTATACTTGTTAGGGATTTAACGTTAGTTTTGTTAGTTGTATCATTAATGATTAATGCATAATGAAATGCCTTATTTTCATCTTCATTACTTTCAGTGATAAAAATTATAGAGTATTATTAGTTATCATTATCAGTATTATTAGTATTATTATTACGAGGTAATAATATTAGTAATGCCACTCATAAATCCATCCTAATGATATCTCATTTATCATTTCATCATGTTGTAATTAATATATAGCTTATAAATACTGCTAGAGAATTTTCTCAATTCAGTTTCGTATTAATTGACAGTTGCCATCAAAGTCAGGGTTGCCCCAGAAATGACATGTTCAGCTTCCTTGATTTTCCTTGACAATTTCATGTTTCCTTAACCACAACATCCACTGAAAATGCAAAAAATATCACATATGCCAACGTAAGGCGTGCCATATTTAATGCTTATCCAGAATATAACTAGAACCGAACGAAAATTTGATAAGGAACACGCAAATTTGGATATTTTTTTTAAAAAAATTATAATATCAGCATTGATTTCTTCCTCAGAACCACTTGCTTCAATTGGAAGCTTGATTGCCTTAACTTCAAATTACTAATGACTAGATATATGCATAAATGGGGACGTCCAAGTATTATGTCAGCACCTCAGGGTTAAGGGGGTTGCCAGATGACGACAGGAGGAAGGGGAGCACTTTTGCTCAAATTTTGAAAAAATTTTGCTCAGTACGAGTATTTTTTTATCAATGATTACGTCATCACTAGGGGGTGTCTATAAACTATGATGAATATTCACATGGGGTAGGGGATTTGAAAACCACAATTTTATGCAAACGTAGAATTTGAACGCTCCTTATGAGAAAGCAAATTTAAGATTGAAACGTTGAATTTTCCTCAATTTTCAAAATAAACCATGTTTTTTCCTGTTTCCCTGGCAAACAAAAGGCAAACCCAACCCGGAAATTACCATGTGACGTAGTGAAGCAATTACGGATAATCCACAACCAACACTGACGAAAAGCCAAATTTTAAATTAATAGCATTAAATACATTTTATTGAGTTTTAATTCGCATATCAATGTATGAATAATTCAAATGTTGATATCTTTCTTTCATAGTGAAGTTGCGGAAGGCTATAAGTAACGAATGGTGGTTCAGGGAGAATTAGGGTCAACATTTTTAATAACTGGAGGAAGTTTATAGAATGGCTTCTAAGACTAATGTGATTCATTAATAACGTTCGTGTCTGGCGTCTGTCTAACCTCCCAAAAAATCAGACAGTAGTGACCGTGTATGTACAGTCGAGTACAAGGAGCTAACAGAGCAAAACGGATTTCACACTAAAACAAATCCGCTGCAGGAAAGATGGCGCTGCTAAGTCATTTGGCACGTTTTCGGGCGTCATCCATGAATATAAACGTCAAATTAGATATCCATAAAACTATTATTCCCATGTTGGTCGTGCTTGCTGATGGCACTGTGTTCAACGGAATGCGTAGCATCAATATTTAACGCAATTACTAGCATCAGCAGAAAAGTATTCAAGTATGGTGTCTTAGGGGACAGTGCATACGTATGAATCAATACTGTATGAAATTAACTGGCATATATTTATCATAGAAAATTCAAACCCAGTTTGTTCAATGATTCGTCAACATTACGAACACTTGTGCTGCTTATTATTATTAACACCAGTAATCAACCACAACAAGTTGCCCCTAGAAACAAAATTTTCCACTTTCATGACTTTTCCAATTTTTAAAACTTAAACTGCAAGAATATGAGATGAGTAAGGAACGCTATATCTGTAGCCTAGATACTGTAACAAGGTAGGGATGAGAAAATTAAGATTGGGTCATGTACATGTATTTTAAATTGACAATTCCTAGCAGTTATAATTTCATTCAAATATTAAGGGCCGGTCTTACCAACGCTGGTCGAAATCTGTGGTCAAGTGACCTGTGGTCAAACTCTGACCACAGTTTGACCT
>JAQGAF010004873.1:0-13263 GCA_034687865.1 Kryphioiulus occultus
AATACGCCCCCCTGAGGGATCTTTAACGTGCGGAGAGCAAGGAGGATCCGCATGGGACCTGGCTTAAACTCTCATCCGAAAGAGCCGCCACACAGGGAAAATCGCCTGCCCAAAATTTTCCCAACGACCTCGGCCGGGATGCAAACCCGCATCACTTGGGTCGAGAAGCCAGTGCGCTACCACTCGACGACCGGCGCCAGCACTCTAAAGTCACTACCTGGGTCTAAATCCATCATGTGTGATCCAACTTTGCAATAAAATTCCCCCTATTCATGAATAGACTTTATTAAGCATATTTCGCATCAATATACTTTCAACTAAATATCCATTAATTCTGGTAGCCCTTCCATGAGGAAGGGGTCTGAAAATCACGACAATGTGATGACATAATATTTGAATCCCCACCCCCCTCCCGCACCCACTCAGGATGACTTGTGGACTTGATACTGCAACTTTCCTGACTTTATTGTTTTGCAAAACTGAATGACATATGATAAATTTGAATTAGAATTTTTATTTTGTGAATCAACCGAAGGCGAAAATTCCATGACCATGAAATAAATTTCACGACTTTCCCCTGCCTTCCATAACCTGAATTTCATTTCACCACTTCTAATACCTGTAGACACCCTGATACAGCACCAAAAATTATCAATTCTCATGGTTTAAACTCATTGTGCATGCACAGCGTATCTAGAAAAACATGTTCGGTAGGGATTATGGAGGTGGGCAAGTCAGGTCTGGGTCAAGGTGTGCACGTGCCCACAATATGCATCTATTGACATTACGATACTACCCCCTGACCACTACTCTTCGCTTCTTGACACGCAACGAAACATGGATGAAACAAGGAGAACTTACCCCCCGCACATCCGGCAAGAAAGTCCAGAGCCATGTTCCAGAGATTTCCAGCCCGTCTCGCTCAAGTTCTTTGGGCCAAATCAGCAACGCTCGAAGTGTGGGGCGCGGAGGCCTCGGCTGGAGGTGCTCTCAAAGACGTTGGTCAGCGTCCATAGTTGCCCCCGCCTATCCTAAGTTGATGCGCAGGCTTCGGTCATCCACTTCGTTAATTCCGTTCATTTTGCGCCAGAACACAAGCAGCGCAGAAAATCTTCCCGAGTCTACAGGTGGCCGCCGATCAGTGACGAAGTCCCGAAGATGAACATGCAACTGGTGGCCTGTGCGCTTCTGGCGACGGGCCAATTTTAGACCACGTGCGCTGCCCGGCCCACCCCATTGGCCGGCTTCCGGTTGGAAAGCCGATGGACTTCCGAACGCGCTCTCGGCTAATTATAGCAATGGCGCAAGAAGCGAAATCGACAACGAAAAGTCATCAGAAACGTGAATTAACTGGTCCGATGTGGATATGCCTCCTCGAAGAGGCGCACTCTGCAGTTTCGAGGTGGCCGCAACTAATGTCAAAGGTCAATGTATTAGGCAACTGGGAAAGGAGAAGATATCTGGAATTTTCGACTTGAAATTCCCTCCACAAATCAGAGAACAAATTACAGCTCACGAGTAAGAATAGTTTGAGCACCATTGATATCGACCAAGAACAGTTTTTTTGCCATGCAACTGCATCATGTTAAATAATCAACTACAAAAATGCACAAGTCCATTGAATAAACGGTGAATTTTGGTTTAGTGGTTTATGATTGGTCATTGGTCAGGGATGGTTATAGGTTAATTTTTAACATACATGTATAATCAACATTTAATAAACATGATACTGTTGTTTTGAAATTACAGCAATTCATTAATATTTTGGCAACTTAATTGGACCAATAAAACATTTCTTAAAGTTTTATATGCTGCTGATAATATGCAAAATTTTAGTTGCTTTTTTGAATGGACAATGAGCAGGTGGTGTGATGTTTCTTGTATTTTCCATTGTAATACTTATTGTTTTTCAAAATTATATACCATATCCAATTGTCTCACTGTGAATGATAAATAAATGCCATTTTAATGGCTAATTTGCAATTTAACAGCTCAATAAATGGCATATTATGGGTTGCAAAATTAAACAAGTCAATAGCTTAGATTGGTTAGACAAAAAATGTTTGTAAACTAAAATTCAACATGTTTTCAATATACATGTACAATAACTTTCCCATATTAACTTCTACAAGCGACGTTTAATAGCCATATCTATTTTTGATAGAAAATTGGTTTTGTGCTATTTGGGTAGGTGACGGGCCCATCTAGCTGGGGCTGCTGGGCTTATTTAGGCCCTAAGGAGCGTCCATACATTGTGCAACGCCGATTTGCTGATTTCTTGACCCTCCCTCTCCCCCTTGTAACACTTCGTAACAAATCGAATACCCCCATGTTGCAAAAATCAAAAGGTTTTAGGCTAACCGCATTCGTATTTGAGTGTATTTTCAAAATATGGACGAAAAACAAACGCTGGAAAATTTTCCACCAATTCTGGAGAAAGAAAAAAAATAGATTTGATTTTTTTGGTAGAAAAATGTTCCTAAAACCATTCAGTTTTTGGCTAATTACAATGACATTGAAAATGTCTTCTACATAGGAAAACTAACAAGATGGCAGCTAGTATCAAGAATCATGAAATCTGTGTCTGTCAGATTATTCCAACCTGAGGCAGAAATGCAGGAATTAAGTTACCATGCAAACAACTTGGAAGATGGCAAACTTTCATAGCTTCTGATTTTCTCAATGAGGATTATTTCTTTTGAACTTCATAAGCACAAGTCATAAATCATTATTGCAATTTAATTAGCGATAAATGGTTGTCCAAAATAAGAACTTGATGACGTTCGCGATTGCTGACTCCTAATCAGGATCAAGGTTGTCGAGTGTTTGTACGAAAAATAATAATCGGCACCAGACAGCATATCAAATTATCTTTATACTGTATCTAACATATACTATTCTTAAAAATACTATGCATATATGTACAGCTAATTTCTAGAAAAAATGCGTTATATTTGCTTGAAAACGTTCGGCAAAGTTTTTACGTACTTTAATTTTTAGGGACATTTTCTGATTTATTAATGTCAATTCTGCATTCTTTTTGGAAGCAGAGAACAATTTGAGTGTTTGACTATAATTAGTAAAACGACATTTTTCATTGAGATAAAAAAGATACTTGTTCTATGATTTTTTACTTAAAATCCAGCTATTATACAGTGGATTATTGAATTCTGCACCACATTTTTCTTAAGTACGTGCATGGCATTATTTAATAATATTTTTCATCAACAACAAACTGGAACTATTCAACAATATAGTGAGTGTATTACTTTATATCCTGAGCATTCTTTTGTAAAATTTCACTGTATTTTTAAAAACTTGCAGTATAATTTGTCACCTTTAGTCAGCGAACAAATCCATTCACACTTCATTAAATTAGTGGGATTCCCGAAATAGCTATAAATACACTATTAAATAATCCACATTGAATGTTGATTCCCGAAAATACGAAAGGTCAAGAGTTATAAATCATTACGTTGATTGGTGCTTGACGTTTTAACAAATGGCAATATTAAAAAATCACGAATCAAGTTTTCAGTAGTTAGTATAGTTGCTGATGACAGTGCACTTGAAGAAAGCACGTGTTCCACTATTCCTATGCATGGGTGGCTATTCCTTAGTCGCACTGTCACTAGTTTATTGCTTGGATACAGTTAAATAATTTTCAATGATAAGTTAGCTAACTGCTAAAAAAAAGTACCAAACTTTATAATGCAGCAGGCTGCGAGTTTTCCAATCAATAGGGTACCCTACCTGTATATTAATGCACATGAGCACACGAGAGAGTGGAAAATTTCCAAAAATAAGTTTAAATGAAAACAAGAACGCCAAAAATCAAACTATTTTTCTTCGACGACAACAAATACTGAATTGGATTTATAATCTAAACTTGCATCTTAGTTTTTAAGATGAAGAGAACATTTTTCGTCATTTCTGATATATTTTTCGTTTGGAAAAACAGTGAAGGCCAACATAGGGTCAAAACTATGCCACCATGCCAAAAATTGCTTATATACACTATATATAACTAGTGTCAACTAGTGTATCTACACTTAATTATCTACATGTAAATTTAAAAATGAAATATAACTTCATGTACATGTATTTAACTACATATCAAGGAACAATGTCAAAGTAAAAATGAAATGGAAAATAGATGACAAAGTGAAAGTGATACAGTCAAAAGTTCATGTCATAATAGGAGAATTTGGACATTTTAAATGTTAAGAATGTGATGAATTAGTATGGACTTTATTCTATTTTATTGGCTATTTATGGAAAAGTTTGTGTAGTTTTGCAGTGGTAACTCATGAAACATTGAATGAATCTTAGTAGATTATTTTCCACTATAATAATGGAAAATTCATCAAACAGATAGCTGAAATACTTCAAAGAAGTCACTCAACCATTCAGCATATCATCAGGTGGTGAAAAAAAAGGACCATTGCACCATTAAAGTAGGAAAGACCCCAAATGACAAATAACGAAAAAAAACCCAATTAAGTGCTTCTAATCCTACTGTTGCTGTTGAGAAACATTTGCATAAACATGTTAGTACAGAGAATGTGCGAATTGCTATCGGGAAAAATAACTTTAATGGGATAGTGACCAGGAAAAAGCTGACAATCAGACAGTTAGATAACAGTTTATACATGTAGAGGAGTACTTACGAAAGGATCCATAGTAAAGGAATAAGGTTTAATATACTGATAAAAGTAAATTTAACGACCAACAGTCAAATAATGAGGTGGTGGGGCACATGTATGTGAATGGGGCTGCTTATCAGCTGCTGGAGCCCTTCGAAGGCATTACATTCATGCATGCACCAAAAATATAAATCTCATATTGTCAACGAATAGTGCCTGTACAATTGTCAAAAAGTCTTCAAAAACACCAACTCAATCAGCAGACTTAAACAATATAAAAAATCTTTGGACCAAACTGTAGATGGAAATAAGAAAACACTCAATTTTTAACACAAAAGAGTTAAGCAATGATACAAGTAGAATGGGTCAAAATCAGTCCAGATTACATTAAATACTTGTGGATTCGTATCCAAAACGCCTGCAGGACATCAGACAACAGAATTATTTACCAACCAAATACTAAAGTGCAAAGGAATCAAAGACTGATTTCGTTATCCAATGTACATGTAGATGACTGTTCACTTTGACATTGATTTGCTTAACTGTTTTTTTATCTTTTCATTAACTTGATGCATCGATGGTGTTGTATGTTCTTTGATATATAATTAACTACATATAGCATTATTAGACACTTTGAAATTGTAATTCCTTTTTCAATTTAGATTATTAACTGTCGCTACGATAGTTGAATGCAGGTGTATCATTTTAACTTTGAGCCACTGTATATAAACAGTAAAGTTGCCACAAACAAAAATCAAACCGTAAAGCCTCGTCCACACCTGACCAACATTTCAATGGAAACATGTTTCCTCAAAATGTTTCCACATTTCTAGCACGGAAAACATGTTTACGGAAAAAATGTTTCCGCTCAATGACGCTTCAACTAAAACTGAGCCAAGTTGCACTTTAAGATTTTTGAAAGTGTAATTTTCAGATTTTGGAACGCCTAATTCTTTTTTAAAGGAAAATTTGCATGCTATTCCTATGGGATGCGCAGAAAACACTTTTTCGTTCATTGGGAAATGGTGTTCCATCTGTCCATCCCATGTTAAGCTCCCATAGGGAGCGTGAGATTTTGCAAAACAGCCGAACAGCGGTATTCCGCGGAAATCCCGCGGTAGACATCGTCCTTGGGATGTAAGTAACCTTTCTTTAAACTTATCTTAGGGAGCGCAGAAATTTTATCAGGCCGAAATACTGCTCAATAGAATTTCAGCCATGTTTGTTTCTAGAATGCTGCTGTGAATGTGGACACTTTGTTTGCGGAAACATGTTTCAGCAAAATATTTCCCGAGAAACATATTTGTGCAAAATGTTTATAGGTGTGGAATAGGCTTAAGGATGGATAATGTGTACTTACAACTTTACAGATTACCTTTCTGGAGAAATTGAAATGCAAGTACGCTTACATTTAATTTTAAGGTCCTATTACACAGATGAGTGGGAGGGGGGTTTCAGCCGCTAAGGGCAAGAAATGCCAGCTCGTTTTACATCTTCGAGTTACAGGGTGTCTACTGGATTTGGTATGTCAAAATCACAACATTTCAATGACTTTAATGACTTCAAAATGTGTCAATGCTTTTAAGAATATGGGGTCGCTCAAGCTTGAATTCCAATTCAGGCTGACAATTAACTATATATTTGATACAATGATTTAATAAGGTCATAACCGAATTACAGGGTGTCTACTTAATTTGGTAATGCAAACTCACGACATTGCAATGACTTTTTCATGAATTCAAAAATGATTTCAAGCCTGAATTCTAATTCGGGCTGGCAATTAACTCGCTGTCCTTACATGTATTCTCTTCACTGAAGAAACCAGTGTTCTTCCGGTTTTGGCCAATTGCTGTGTATTTGAGTCATCTTGACAATACATTGCCAAAACGCAGCTGAACAGCAGTTTAAAAAGCTGCCAAAGGGTGGCCCAAATAAACTGGAAATTTTAAAAGGTTAAAAACTAAAATTTAAAACCTTTGTAAAATTATTTTTAATTATATCATATTTTATGGTATAATAGTACATCAAATTATAATAAATTGATGCCTTCGAACAGAGATATAGGAGAAAACTACTGCAAATACCTTGGATAGCGAAAATCACCAACAAAGCTATCCGTGCGGGATCGTGCCAACTCACAGGAGAAGGCAATGCTGCTAGGAAATGTCAGCGAAAAAAGAAGAGGAAGACAACGAAAACGTTGGTTGGACACAATTAAAGCCGATACCAATATGAACATCAAGGTCCTGAAGGATGCAGTGCTAGACCGCAATTCATGGCGGAATATGGTAAATGCATCACTGAGGGTCGGCCACGACTAAACTGCTAAAACAACAACATTAAATTATACCATATTGAAGGATATAATAGTAAGGTCTAAAATCAGGGCGAAAGGGTTGGAAATCGAAAAAATCAGGACAATTGCTGGTTTACCCCTCTTACATGATGCCATAATATTTGAGCAACCCCTACACTTGCAACTTCAAAAACAGTGGAAGATGCAAACAAGGACATGCACCCTGTACCTTAATTGACACATTGAACGTCCTTTATTTCCAGCACATTGGGGGAAATCTACATCATCTCACATACCGTCGGGGATAGGACGGTATCAGGATGTCTGTAAAGCAGGAAAACTTCCATTAAAGTGATATCAAAGCTACTTAAGCAATGAAACTGATTTAAGCAGCGAAAGAAAAATAGTAAGCCTGCATGTATATTGTGTTCATGAAATATTGTTTGATGAAATATAAAAATGACAAACTGAAACTGCGACTAATATTGCAATGCACGTCTATTTAAAAGTATATTTAACTGAGTCTAAACGGAATTTGTTTCAACGCATTTTTCGGACAAAACGTCCATTCCCATAACTTAATGTGTACGTAAAATTAAAGTTATCAACTTCTCCAAGGACTTAAGTTGACTAATACTTTTAATAATGAACAATCCGAATCGACAAACTGCATATACCACACCAGGAAAGCATTTGCATAGATATCAATCGAATTATGTCAATTTGGATTAGTCAGCGAAAAAAACCGATGTACAATTTAATGAAACGAATTAAACAAATTGCAGAGCCTGAATGAACTACGGCTAAACATACAAAATACAAGCAATAACTAAAATTTGCTGAATTAATGGATATTAATACTACATTAATTTTGTATTGAAGACATAAAATTCCGCACTCTATGAAGTTTCTCTAATGGGGAAAATTTCGCCAAAACACCTTTTTACTTTGAATAAATTTATTCAAAGTAAAAACTCTGCATGCAGCCAGGCAGCCAACATTCAGTACGAACATTTTCGTGTTTTAAATAGCAATGCTATGTGCAGCAAATTAAAAATTCGAAGAACAAATTAATAACTTTTTACCTGTAACCAAGTGTTCCATGGTCCATGGTAGAAGGCTGAATCCATTGATACTCGAGACGATTATTTTTCTTCTCTGCCGACTTCGCCTCGACTTAAATGCTTCGGATGGTCAATGCGACTAGTCAACTCCAAAATTGATGAACAACCTTTGTAATTGCCTATGTTCATTTCCAAATCCATCCGCAAGTTTTCTATAAACCAATCTTTGGATGTTTAATTAGGAGTACTTGGATGCTGCGATATCCTCTTCAACATGTAGTTCGGCCTCCTTGTACTGTCACAATGAAGACAACTAGAAGTAACTAATCCGTTATATCAGAGTTTTCCTTCATATCAAAATCATGGTTCAAGCCGTAATTAGAAACCCATGTTCTGCATGAACCCTGTGTAAAGTTAAAAATCATCACGATAGAATTATTCTAAACAGAATTATGTTTAATAAAGAATTTATAGTAATTTGGCAAATTTCGCCATTGCCTTGATGACGACCACCATAACTCAATGAAGCCAACTGGACAAATGTTAGCATTTGTAAAGCTGCCCTAATCGCAAAAAACAAAATTAGGTTAAAACATGCTTACCTGAAATGACGTCACTCTATTGTCAACCTTATTTATTCTTTTCAACAATTGTTGCGCTCTTGAAGACATCCTACAGTTTCTCTCTTTGGCACCGACACGCTAAGAATCGTGCGAATAATCGTGTGGTATGATCATCGATGACTAAAAATGAAATGTGGAATTTCCCGTTTGTTTACCGTTGTTGACACAAAAAAAAAAGTCTGGGAGGATGTTACGTGCGTTCACTCAGCTCAAATATCTTCTGTCAACTAGCGGGTATAAATACCCCGCTAGCAGCGCTCGTCGCTCATTGGTCAGGTCTGGAAAAACGGGCGTCGTTCGAATATAACGACATTCGAATGTTTTGAATTACGCACGCGGAAAAGTGGGGCCACGCATAAACACCGTCTAGCAATGCAAACCGCGATATTATCGAATTTATTTGATCTCTAAATTAATTTTTTTGGTGAGAGCAGATTCTTGCCTTTCTTAGTTATGTGCGTGAAGTTTAAATGAGCGAAAAATGAGGTGGGGATGGGAATCGCAAATTCTGCTGACGGTGTTTCTGAACTGCCCTCACGAAAAGTCGTTAAATTGAAGAAATTTCCCAAAAAATTGCTTAATTCGACTTGCTAGGGTCTCCATGGAAGTGCTGTCAAAGAGAATTTCGCCGAAAATATGGAATGTTATGTCAAAAATCAAAGCTATACAGTAGTTCGGCCTGCAGAGGCAAGGCTTATTCCAACATTGCCATGAAAACCTTTTACATTTTCTGGTTTAAAATATACAAATTCTGGTACTAAACTTCAGAATATTCAGAGCCCACAAATCAAAGGTTCAATCTGAATGCGCATAATTTGCAATCGTTTAACACTAAGGCTCTCATTACTGACGATTATCTTAATTTTCGGATAACTTACTGTCAGTATCAAAATAATGACAGTAGCCTTGGGCGCCCGCATCGGTGGGAGAAAAGGGGGCGTGTCCAAACGAAAATCTAGTTTTGCAAACTCGATAATGACGAATACCGCGATGACATATTGATGTTTCCCACTCGGTAATGGAAAACTCGATTATATTTACTACATTGATGTCAGGACCTGCTCCCACAATCCACTGCAGCAACCGACAAAGCAGTGAGCTCATTTTATTAAATGCAAACGTAGAAAGTCACCACAATCGATTACATGTATCTACCAGAGTTTTAATTATTGAGTTATTCCTTGGTATCTTCTCAGCATTAACAGTATTTGTTTAGTCAGGATATTACCTTATAATAGGCAGGTTCTACTGTGCATTTACAGTCACGTGGGATGCAGACAATTGAAATGTTGAAACCCTCGATATACAAATATACAATTTTGGTATACAATTTTTCACATCCAAGTATCATGTCTTAATTTCCAAAAATCTGAACCTCCTTTACTGAATGTTAAGGAAGAAAGCCATAAAACTTTCCATTGATGTTTGATGCAGAAATATTGCAAAAACTAGGCAGGATAGTGGGAATGAAATTGATCAGCAGTCACATTTATTGGATTGCCAGGATTGTATGATAATACCACTGAGTAAAATTTTTTCTTGTTTCCTAACTGGTGAAAATCGTAAGGTTAACATTCCATGTCCATAAAACTGAATGTGTTATACACCTAAAACTGGTAATGAAAGGATTCATCCTTACAACAGCTCAGAAGAATGCATTACGATAACAACACCTTTACTAAAAGGCTTCATTCTGCCATGAAAGCAGCAGCCATTTTGAAATTCTTACAATGTACAGTGAATTAGCTTTGCAATGTATCTAAAGTCTCGTCCACACCAGTCCTGACAAACATTTCCTGGAAACATTTTTCCTCAAAATGTTTCCACATTTCTAGCACGGGAAACGTGTAACGCATGTTTAATTAACACATGAATCACCATTAACACATGTGCAAATATGCGTGTTTAGCCGTGGAAAAGAAAGCTATGTCGTGTAAACACGAATAGCCAAGAAAAAAAGGTTAATTTAGATGGTTGTTAGATAGTTGTCAACGATATTGGAAAGATCTTAGAGCATCTACCTACATGTATGTACAAATGAGCTCACAAATGTAAGGTGTATAAGTGATGATGTGGACAGAATATTCCGCACATAATGGATTGATATCAAATTTATTAGTTCAAGGGTGGACTTTGTTTTCTAAAGTTTTCCAACAAGAAAATGCAGCTTGATACATGGCTACATGAGCATAACATTGGCCTGCTGAATTTTCCAGCAACGGGGTTGAAGCCACCCCCATAATAATACAATTTACACTAGATAGAATGAAACTTTAAAACGATAATTTAACACCAGATATAACGGTCAGCCACCTCCCAAAAACTTTTCTGGACCCACCACTGATAAGTTGATAACCGAATCTGCCATAGCCAAAACGTGTATTAAATTCACAGAAATGTTTCTTTGTCCAGATGTAAATGTTTTAGAAGAATATCGTTCTCCTCTTCAATTTTCAAACTGGTACTAGGTCTCTAACTTTTGCGGATAAAAAATTAGAATGTCTATTTGGTCATTAAGATTCAGATTCTCCATGACTGACTTCTTACAAGTAGGCCTACGTTAGTAGAATTTTAGATTTCCGAAGAATTTGCAAGATTATTGAATAGCCTGTTACTGTTCTGTGAAACACCACGTATATAAACAGGAGATTTCATTAAGAAACAAAAAATATAGATAAGTTTTATATTAAATTGATAATTTCAATATCCATTTCTTCCACAGAGTTGCTTGTCAACTTCTAATTTTTGTGGAACTGGCTACTACTTGTGACTACTAATTTATGAAAACGTAATTCCCTGAGTTTTTCAAGTTTCCAGGGTCATGTTCTAATTTTTTTCAGATTCAAAAAATATGACTAAATGTGTGCCACGTTGACAATTTTATTGAAAACAACATTTAGTAATAATAATAATAATAAGTAAACGCCATAGGCGAATTTTTTTAAGAAATCAGATCTCAAATGGTAGGTTTTTAGTTAACATTACCAAACAAACAAACCCTAAGAATGGCTTTTACGAACATTTGTTTGAAAAACTACCAGAAATAATGGATTTTGAGTAATTTTCCATGGAATGATTTTTTAAAAACAACAATAATAATAATTATAATGAAATATTTGTTGAGGGATTTTTTCAGAAAAACTAGATCACCAATAATGCAGTTCTAGACCATTTTGAAAATTTCAGAAATATTAATATTGACAGAAATTAACATCATAGACGAAACGTGATTCTCTTGAAAATGTTTCCCAGAAATATTAATAACAAAGGTAACACTGATAATGCATAAAGCAAAATTTATTTAGGATCATCGCAGGAAATTTTTTTGAAAAACTTAATCACAAATGTTGAATTTTAGGGGAATGGTAGAGTTGATTATCAGGCCAATCCTTTTTATGCTGGTATTTCCGAATTATAACGAACAAAACACAACAATAATTATACTAACAAATTTCAGGTTTCAATTCAAAATTCCCTGATTGTTCCTGTTTTAATATAAAATTCCCTGAGGTTTCCAGGTTTTCCAGATTGTTAGTCACCATGTCACTGCTTTGATGAATTCCCCTAACTTTTTCAAAGTAAATTCATTTTTCCTGACTTTTCTAATTTCCTTGACATTGTTTTGTGTTTCAGGTCTGGGGGAACCCTGGAATAGGGAATTGCGCAAATCCTCCATAAAACAATTCATTACTATGAGGTTCGTTCAAATGCTTATTTCTTGCCACTTCGAATACATAGCAAATACAAATTTCACACAAATTTGCAAATCACTAGAGCAGATACATGGATAAGCTCAGTTTGTACCCTGTAAATTAAGGCCACACTGATCCTTATTATTTCGACCATCCCAATTTATTATTTTGAAGGCTCATCTCATCAGCCAGTCTCTAATGATCAGCCTAACGACTTTTCGATTGTGTAGTGATGAGAAACACCCCACTGCATAATTTTGTTCAAAAAACAGCCAATGACGGCATGATTCAGATTGCCTACCAATCTTTTTTGAGGCAAAACAATTATCTGACATTGTGTTTGATTTCTCTCTCAATGTGCAAGCAACTCATGTTTGTCGCTCTTTTTTGCAATAACTGGACACTGTCCTTTGTCTAATTTTCAAGCAATTTCTTGGCTTTATTAAATTTCTTAGCTTGTGGCAGCTCTGCCACATGCATCACATCTTCCAGGGTAACTCTGAAAGTGATCCATGATGTTCATCATTTCTCAGACAGATTCATGACCGCTACCTTCTGGTTAGCAATATTTTTATCACTTCCATTCTGGAATCCTGCCCAAACACACATGCCAGGTAATCCTTTTTGAGAAATATTAGGAAAACTCAACACTCAGACAGTAAATGAAATCGTGGACGCGCAAAACACTACATCAACTACCATATTTTAGGTTCAAAGAAAACCAAATAATTTATTACAGCGGATCATGATGAATTAACTCAAGTGCTTTATTCGGGAGGGTGTACATGGGAAGTGGAAAAGACTCCCAGAAAGTCTCCTATAAATATAATTCTCTGAATGTATCACGAACGGACAAAATTTATCAAAAACAGGTATCCCAGCCAGTTCTCAAGAGAAAAATATAGGAAATATAGGACTTTTTGCGATAAATATAGGATTATA
>JAQGAF010004874.1:0-13263 GCA_034687865.1 Kryphioiulus occultus
GAAATTCTGCCCAGTGAAAGTCTGGCCATCTGGCACAGATCTAGGTCAAGAAAGTCGAGTTTTTGGACGTGAACCGTTTCCGTCGTGTTTAATATTCCAAAGAAGTCCTCACAAATGCACTGTTTAAGATATAATCGTTTCGGTTAAACACGACGGAGACACCATAGGCGAAATATTTGCAACAAAAATAATGCATTTTAGGTGAATTTTTCATAAGGAAAACTAATTATAATGATAAGAAATGTTAATGAAAACGCCGTAGGTGAAATTTTTAGAAAAAATAGAACACAAATACAGCTTTTCTAATGCTTTTCACGAGATACTTATGCCAATCAAATCAGTTGTGCCACAACAAGTTTACAGACACCATGAATTTCCTTAACTCCCTGATGGTATGAACCCTGAATTACTTCCATAACCGGTAGTCACCCTGATATTGCATGGGGTACGTTTATTTCATTGTTTAACTTCGTCTAAAAACCATAGTAAAAGCTATAATAGATATACTTGACAAAAAACTGAAATAAGATTGAAATTATAATTCAAATTTAGGAAATCGCCTGACTGGCAGGTTTTCCAGGATTTAGATGTCCTGGGAGTCAGGAGTTAGATGTCAGGAGTTCAATAGTTGAGTCAAAAATGGAAATTTGGTAAAATGTGAGCCAGAGAATCGATTCAGAATCGAATTTAAAACAATAAAGCTGGACATTAGGATGACCGAAATTAACAGAAAACTAGGTTTTTCTTAAGCTATAAAACACCTGTTATGGTTAGACAAACATTTACGAGTAGTTATTACATTGTAAAAATAATTTACGGTATACAAAAATCGATTTTAAATCGGGTCTAAATCGATTTTCAATCGAGCCTAAATCGATTTTCAATCGAGTCTAAATCGATTTTCAATCGAGTCTGAATCGATTCTAAATCGATTCTACGAAAGATTAATTTTCCCAGCGTTCAATGACCGAGTGATTTGGGCTCTTCTCAGAAACAATTACACGTCGATTAATAGACGGTTTAATATCCGATTGAAACTACAATTAAATTGAAATAAACGACGATCCTAATCGATGGTTTAGCAAAAGGCTAGACGACGATCAATGGCGGCGACAAAAGCGGAAGTGCAGGGAAGAACCGGAAGTGGGCCTGAAATGCTGCAGGCTAATTTCCGGTTTCTAGCTCGGCTCGTAATCGTAGCGTGATAGGAATAAACATGTTGACGGAATAACAAAATTAAAACGATGTACTGGAACAACGTAAGCATTGAACCATCAACGGATAAACTACGCCATAGAGAACAATGCTGGACATTAGGATGACCGAAATTAACAGAAAACTAGGTTTTTCTTAAGCTATAAAACACCTGTTATGGTTAGAAAAACATTCACGAGTAGTTATTACATTGTAAAATTAATTTACGTTATACAAAAATTATTTCATTTGCCATACATCTACTCATAAAACACAAACTTCACTGTGAATTTGATGAAAATTTGTTTCCAGTGGCCCCAAAATCTAATTTTGCTGTGTTTTTTTACTATGAATTTGTTCCTGTTCAAAAATTACGAAATTTTAGGATTTTTGTACCTCCTTGAATTGTAACAATATGGTTGTTACTACCATTTATTTCCAAAATGTGTGTTTTAACATTTTGACACAATTTATTTTATTTTAAATATCTACTGATAAAATACATAAACTTCGTTGTGAATTTGATAAAAATTTGTTTCCAGTTATCCCAAAATCTAATTTTTCTACGAATTTGCTCATGTTCAAAAATTTTGAAATTTTAAGATTTTTGTGCTTCCTTGATTTGTAACAATGTGGTTGTTACTACCATCTATTTTCCAAAATAAATGTTTTTAACACAATTTACGAATGTATAAACTTCGTTGTGGATTTGTTTAAAAAATTGTTTCTAATTGCCCCAAGATCTTTTTTCTTTGAAAACATTTTTGATTTTTGTGATTCCTTGAATTGTAACAATAGGGTTTTTACGACCAGCTATTTTGAAAAATAAATAATTATATTTTATTTTATATAAATTTGTTTTATTTCATTCATCTACTCATAAAATGCATAACATCGAAATGAATTTGTTGAAAATTTGTTTCTAATTACCCCAAAAACTAATTTCGTCAGTTTTTTCTAAAAAATATGTACACCTATTCATCGAATGTTCTGCATGTTTGTATTTTGCATAATTTGTCAAATATTCTGATATTTTTTTATAAAAATCTATAGGCCTACAGCTGTTTTAGTACAAGTATTGCATTTTATACCAATCTGTGTTCTTCACCAAAAAATATTTTCTTTCCAAAATCATTGGTCAATAACATGGATACAATTTAAATAAAATTTTGGAGAAAAGTATATAGTAAACCGAAACGACAGTAGCAGATTTATTTCTATTTATTTTACATTTGACAAAACTGCCATTTTCTCGTTTTCGTTTCTCAATTGTAAACATCGATGGTACGTATTTATAAAAGCAGTTTTTTGTCCCAAACCAAAATGTATAAATAGCGATTTCGTAAATAAATAACAGAGATGGTTGTCGTCAGAATGGCACACGTGTTCACCGGAAGTGCTAACTGGAGAAGATTGACGTTTTAGGGTCGTCCATAAATTATCGGTGATCGATTTCTTAAGGAAGATAACATTGCGGTGATTTTTCTTAAAATAAGGTCATTTTTGGAGTTTCGCAATTCCTTGAATTGCTACAATGTTTTTCACCATCACTTATTGTACAACATAAGTCCTTTTAGCTTTACAAACAATTTGCTATCAAACTAACCATCACACGCACGAACCAAATCGTTCTTAACAATAACGATGACCAGTGGTCAAGCGTTTTCGGCCACTAAATTGCTGCTTACATCCTAATGGTCAGTAAATTCAAGTTTAAAACGACCAAAACGTGGTTTTTTCTGGCAATTACGGCGAAATCAGCAATTTACGAAAAGGTTTTCGCTCGATTTCAAATTGAAATAAATGGAAAACCTTCGGCCGAATGACCGAATGACCGAATGACCAAATGGCCAGAATGCAAGTACTGGACATTGGGCGATAACGAAATACAGCTCGAGACATACATTGTATAGCTAAGAGTTGAAAATTGTAAATGTTTTAAAAGCATTATGTGGAAGTCTAACTATTGGTCAAAAGAATACGTGGAATTTTAATTGAGAATTTTGTTTGAAACACTAATTTTTCTTAAAAATGTAAATTAGGTTCAAATATTTAAAAAAATCGCTTAAAAGTACAACGTACATGTATCACGTTATGCTAAAATGTATACATTTGATGTAAAGGAGAATTTTACATAAAATTATGCATAAATTAGCGTCGATTTTTGTATGTTTTCAAAGCATAATTTAATTTTTAAATGAATATATTTCATATTTGAAACCTACATTTAAATTATAAAACAAAATTTGTTTAAATGAATTATTCGGTTCAAATGCATTATTTTTATGTGGAATTCTAACTTTTGGTCAAAATTATACGTGGACTTTAATTTTTAAACGTGTAAGTTGTATATTAATGGTCATGCTTGAAAAACTAAATTTTTCCTAAATATAAGTTAGGTTCAAATATTTAAAAACGCTTAAAAGTACAACGTACATGTATCATGTTATGCTAAAATTTGCTGTAACATTTGCTGTAAAGGGGAATTTTAGGTAAAATTATACGGAAAATAGGGTATAAGTTTTAATATTTTCAAAGCATAATTTTATGTTTAAATGTATACATATTATATTTGAAGTTTACATTTGTATTAAAAAATAAAATTTGTTTTTACATATAAAGGGACAAATTTTACTTTTACCTTTATGTGAAAAATGCAATTATTTAAAAATATTGCTACTTTTGTACAGTTTTTTCTGCAAATCAATGTCGATATTTACACTATATTTTCGTTCAATTTCAAACATATGGTTGTATATTTGTAAAATTATTTTCTTCTTAAAAATGTAAATTAGGTTCAAAATGTTTAAAAAATCGATTAAAAGTACAAAGTACATGTATCATGTTATGCTAAAATGTATACATTTTATATTTGAAACCCACTTAATATTATGCTTATTAATATTAATAAAATAATATTATTAATAAATCAATAAAAAATTGTTCAAATTACTTATTAAGGGCAAATTTTACTTTTACCTTTAGGTGAAAAATGCAGGTGTTCAAAAATATTAGTGCTTTTATACACAGTTTTTTCTGCTAATTAAATGTCGATATTTCAACTATATTTTTTCGCAAATAACGCAATAACGATCTAAGCCTTTGTGTTTTTGACGCCTATAAGTAGACTTAAGTGGGCTTAAGTGAGCTTAGGGAGCAAAATCCGTTCTAGAAAACAACGTCTGGATGTGATTGTTAGGAAAAACAATCGATCAACAGACAGACGAAAACCAGGTGAGAGCGTTCAACTCTAACTATTGTGGTTCAAAAATAACATCCTACATATTTGAAGCAAAATATTGTTACACATCTTCCTAAATACTCATAATTACACGTACGTTTAGGATAAAAAAAAATTTTAATGTGACACACTTTTTTAGAAATCACATGTATTAATTCGGTATTTTTCTTAAATGTACGTGTATAATTATAATGTCAACAAAATTGTATATTTATGCTAAGCAATGTTGATTAGTATCGACTTATTTTCTGAACAAAAATTCTTTAAAACAGTACGTAAATGCAAAATTTTGCCAAAAAAATATATTTTGTTTCATGTGTACCATTAATTTAAATCAAACAGAAACATTTTCACCATAATCCTGTAGTTTGAATAGCAGAAAAATGCATCACTATCACTTTACATGTATACTGTGTCTACAATACATGTACAGTACATGTATGTTGTCATGATTAGCAAATTTTCCTTATTTTTACGTATCGTGGTTCAAAAATAACATCCTACATATTGAAAGCAAAATATATTTATACATCTCCCTAAATAGTCCCAATTAAGATTAGGATAAAATATATTTTAATGTGACACAATTTTTTTAGAAATTACATGTATTAATTCGGTATTTTTCTTAAATTAATGAATATTTATTAAATGAACTTATAAACGTGTATAATTATATTGTCAACAAAATTGCACATTTTTGCTTAAAAAATGTTGATTAGTATCGACTTATTATTTTCTGAACAAAAATTCTTTAAGACCGTATTTAAATGCACAATTTTGCGAAAAATATATTTTGTTTCATGCGAACCATTAATTTAAATCAAACAAACATTTTCACCATAATTTTTTATGAATAACCACTATCACTTCACTACACACGTACTTCACACGTCCTGTATCAATAATACGTTGTCATGATTAGCATAATTTTTCTCATTTTTGCCAAAAATATATTTTGTTTCATGCGACCCATTAATTTAAATCAAACAGAAACATTTTCACCATAATTTTTTATGAATAATAGAAAAACACACCACTATCACTTCCTTCACACGTACTGTATCAATAATACATTGTCATGATTAGCATAATTTTTCTTATTTTTCGGATATTTTACGCTATATTTTAAAGTCTTCCATCAAAATCCTTTGGAGACTTTCGTGACAGCCTTTTAAATGCCACTGGATGACCTTTCAACTATCAAATTGATTAACGCATCGAGTGAATTTCATCTTTCCATTTTCAATAGCAAAACCAATCCTATTTTCCGCCATTTTTTTTCTCCTATTTTCCTTCATTGTGCCTGTCCATATCACTTTCAGTGCGTCCAAAGCCCTTAGAATCTCATTTTATTGACGTCATCTTTACGTTTGAATGACGTTAATCGATAAGGCAGTCCTTTCTGCTAAAAATATTTAGGCTTTTTTCCCCTAAAATTGTGGCAAAATCCTCACTTTTTGACAATTAAAATCCCTGGGATTAAGTGACTTGTCACATTGCTTGTCGAGATAAAGCCTAACTGACCAGCGGTCATCTTCGGCCAAGCCCGTACAGCCCATTTGCGTCCCACACGCGCAGACTGACCACTGGTCATCTTCCGGTCTTCTGGCCTGGCCATTCAACGAGATAAAGGGGAACGGTCAGTTATCTGACAAAAACAATCTAACGAATGACCACTAGGAAAATGGCCACAGAAATCCAATTAGTGGTCAGCAACGTTAATTAATGGAGAAATGGGTTGCTCGAACAACAAAAAAAGTATCCAATATGGTGGTTACAATCCTTATTTCATATACCCAATATGAAAAAATTATATGCGAGTAATATTGGTGATATTATTTATAATATTTAATATTTTAAAAACGAATTATATTTGTAATATACGACAAATATTTTTTAATGATATATTAGGACATCTTATGGAAAATATTTTCGGAAAATATTATGGACAATATATCGTTATTAAATTATAATTACAGTCTGTATAATGTATGTATTATTACCAAAATATTTGCGCAAAAGTATTTTGTAAATGCATTTAATGTATTTAATGTAAACACTTCTTGAGATAGAACAGAATTGTAAGGGATTTCTTCTTTGTGAGGCTATTTCGAAAACAACCAAAATATATTTTTCTTAATATATTATGACATAATAGAGAAAATATTCTGGATAATATATTCTTAATATATTACACATATATTGTTATATATTTGTAATATATGGCACATTTTTTAATAATATATTATGACACCTTATGGAAAATATATTGGTAAAATATTATGGAGAATATATTCTTAATATATTATGAATACAGTCTGTATAATGTATGTATTATTACCAAAATATTTGTGCAAAAGAAATTTGGAAATATATATTTAATGTAAACACTTCTTGAGATGCTATTTCCAAAACAACCAAAAATATATTTTTCGTAATATATTATGACATCATAGGGAAGATATATTCGTGAAATATTAAGGACAATATATTCATAATATATGATAACCACAGTCTGTATAATGTATGTCTACATTATATATGATTATCAAAATATTTGTGCAAAAGAAATATGGAAATGTATATTTAATGTAAACACTTCTTGAACACAACCAAAATTTATTTTCTCACGCACTAATTTTATGAATAAATTTACTTTTCTTACCTAAAAATGGGATTAATTTCTCAAGAAATTAATTTTTATTTTCAACGGAAATTTTTCTACGAAATTCGCCAAAATGGTCTCAAAAATCCCTATAGGCTACTTTACATGCACACGTATTTCAAAATGCCGACAAACTGGTAAGCGAGACGATAAAATATTTCATCTAATCTTGAATATAATTACGAGCAGACCCGCATAATGTATTTTGGGTCGATTTACCGATTTTTCACAACATTTCCAAGATGGCTGCTGTGACGTCACAACAAGACCTTTCTTGTGAATAGCTATTAATGAAAAATTCCTTTTCATCTTAAAATTACAGGCTAGGAAAGGCATTCAATTGAGCGCCTGTCGACTTTTCAACCCTATTATTAGAAAAACACAACCAAAAATGAAAATTGTGAATAAGAAGAAATGGCAAATGGTCAGCTATTGTCCACCCTTGACACGCCAATTCACAATTTGCGAAAATATTGTTGAAATTTGACTACTGGTCTGGTAAAATGATGGGCTATGCATCAAATCAGCTTGTCGGTAAATATGAAATCATAGAAAAAAAATCGTTTTTGGTAAAAGAAATGAATTTACAGCGAACAATTTGTCAGAAACTGTCATTTTAATATAAAAGGTATTCAGAATACTTTTTAAAATGAATTTTAAAAATGATTTAATTCATAAAAGTGTTTATAAATGGATTTCATTCATAAAAAGGCATTTTAAAACTGATCTCATTAATAGAAACGAATTTTAAAATTGATTTCGTATATAAAATTGAATTTTAAACTTGATTTTATTCATAAAAATCAATGTTAAAAATTATTTAATTCATAAAACTGTTTATAAATGGATTTCATTCATGAAAAAATTATTTTAGCAAACATTTTATCAGAAAATGTCGTTTTATTACACACGGTATCCAGAAATACTTTTTAAAATGAATTTTAAAAATTATTTAATGCACAAAAGTGTTCATAAATGGATTTCATTCATAAAAATGCATTTTAAAACTGATCTCATTAATAGAAATGAATTTTAAAATTGATTTCGTATATAAAAATGAATTTTGGACGTGATTTTATTAAGTAAAACGTTTATAAACCTATGTTATTCATAAAAATTAATTTTAAAAATAATTTTATTAAGAAAAATGTTCATAAATCCATTTCGTTCATAAAAATGCATTTTAAAACTGATTTCATCAATAAAAATTAATTTAAAAATGTATTTCGTTTATAAAAATGAGTTATTAACCTAATTTTATTCAGAAAAATGTTTATCAATCCATTTCATTCATAAAAATTAACTTTAAAACTGATTTCATTAATAGAAATGAATTTAAAAATAATTTCGTTAATAAAAATTAATTTTAAAACTGATTTTATTAAGAAAAGGGTATTTATAATATAAAAAAATACAATATCAAACTAATTTCATTCACTTAAGAACGAATTTATAGCAAACATTTTATCAGAAACTGTCATTTTAATACACATGGTATTCAGAAATACTTTTTAAATTGAATTTTAAAACTGATTTAAAATATTGATTTCATTACCACAAATGCCGTTGGAGACTAATATCCTTCAGAAAAAAATTTTTAAAACTGATTCCATACAGAGAATCAGATAAAATTCATGAAAATGCTTTTCCAGGCCAATTTAATTCAAAAATTTAAATTTTAAAAATAAAATAAACTGAATTTCCGAGTGCAATTATTGAAATCAGTTTATGAAACGACCCTATTTTATGCTAAAATTGACCGATAAAATCACAGTAAACCCACTCTGTAAATTCCCTGAATTTCACCAATGAAAACCGTGGGAATAAATTGAATTTTCTGTAAATTTGCATCAGATAAAACAAACACGCAAATAACATTTAAATATCCCCTTGGCAACGAAAACTGGCAGTTGATATAAGCACGAAATTAGATGATATCGTTTTGCTTATCAAGTTGAATACGTAATAAAACATACAACATCACGATTTAACTTTTTGCATTTCAATTTTCCAAAACATTCGGCTTGAACTTCCATTTGGCACGAAAATGACTCGCTAAATTTAATCTGATAACAGCATGTTTTAATGGAAATTTAATACATTGCATGACAATGGGCTAAAATACCACTTATCATCATTAGTTAAGTATTTATTTGCATCTAAATTCATGGTTTTGATAACGTTAATTCGTGGTAGAGATTACCACGCAATAAACTGGAAATAAAGATAAAGTGCTGTTTACCATTTCATTAAAAAATTGACATTTGGCTGAATCCTTTGAGGTTCGCAAATTTTAATGTTAAATTTTCATAGCACGATGCTGAACTAAGCATAATAAAAATGTCCCAGATTAAGTGTATTGTTTAAAATAATTAAATAATCCCAGCACGATTTTAAACTAAACACTACAACTACCTGTACGTTCTTAGTAACCAATTCTGTACAAGACGTTGCAAAACGTCACCAAATTGAAATGCAAAAATTATTTTTTGAAGTAAACACTACAAAAATGTTTTTCGTAACCAATTCTGTACAAAACGTTACAAAACGTCATCAAATTTAAATGTAAAATAGTTTTGAAACAAACTATTTTACAAATTATAAAATGTTTTCAGTAACCAATTCTGTACAAAACGTTACAAAACGTCACCAAATTGAAATGCAAAAATAGTTTTTGAATTAAAAACTTTGCAAAAATTATCAAATGTTTTAGTAAATAATTCTGTGCAAAACGTCACCAAATTGAAATGCAAAAATATGTTTTGAAGTAAACACTACAAATATGTTTTTCGTAACCAATTCTGTACAAAAGGTTACAAAACGTCACCAAATTTAAATGCAAAAAAAGTTTATGAAGTAAACACTACAAAAAATGTTCTTAGTAACCAATTCTGTACAAAACGTTACAAAACGTCACCAAATTTAAATGCAAAAATAGTTTTTGAATTAAAAACTTTGCAAAAATTATAAAATGTTTTTAGTAACCAATTCTGTGCAAAACGTCACCAAATTTAAATGCAAAAATAGTTTTTTGAAGTAAACACTACAAAAATGTTTTTCGTAACCAATTCTGTACAAAACTTTACAAAACGTCATCAAATTTAAATGCAAAAATAGTTTTTGAATTAAAAAACTTGGCAAAAATTATAAAATGTTTTTAGTAACAAATTCTGTGCAAAATGTAACCAAATGTAAATGCAAAAATAGTTTATGAAGTAAACACTACAAAAATGTTCTTAGTAACCAATTCTGTACAAAAGGTTACAATACGTCACCAAATTTAAATGCAAAAATAGTTTGAGAACGTTCTTAGCACGACTCCATACTAAAGCGCAAAATTCGCTGTGTTTTCGTCGACGTAATCCTTGTATCTCTCTAGGCTTCTACTGTTTACAAGAAAAAGGACTCAAAAAATATGGAGATAAATGACGTCGCAAACCCATGAATTTCAACTTGAAGAAAAGGAGACGAAGACCTTTTTCTGCTGCAGAGACATCTTGAAAAATGTCCTTGCTCCAAAAGAAAAAGCCGGATGATCAATCAGGATTAACCAGAGTTGTTTATGACATGGAAGATTCGTTGTACAGTAACAAGGTGGCTACGGACTTAGCAATGTCAAATCTACGACTTCTAAAGAACTATGGCCAAAATTTCAATCAAGTGTACAATTAGTTACGTGAGTTGTACAAGTGTCCTAAGTTTCTAAATTGACGTTTTCATGTCTTTATATATCAAAGACTTTTTTAAGGCTTCAATTACCTAAATTTCATTCAGCATTTAATTATTATTAATGTTAAACAATATTAAAATAAGAGTAATGTTTCAAAATATTAAAAATAATGTATCAAAAAATCAAACTATTTCAACATTTAAGAAAATTACACGTAAATGGGCAGGCTTTTGAAAAAAAATATGTTATGATAATCATTTATTTTTTTTGCTATTAATTTTTTGAATTCCCTTCATTTTTTAACTCGTTTTATTTGTTTATATAACTTTCCTTCATTTTCGAAGGTCACCAAGAACTTCCTTCAACATTTCTTAGCAAAATGCTATGTACTTCAAAACGCCTTTTTTAAAAAGTAGTTTTGGTTGCCAGTTACTAATCGATATTTTATTTTGGAAATTGCTTTCAAAATGTTCGAAAACATTGGAAAAAACATTTAGCTATGCCCTAAATTTCCATGATAAAAATTTAAGACTTAAGACTTCAATGATCTAAATTTCATTAAACATTTAATTATTTATTGAACATTTAATAATTTTAATGTTAAACAACATAAAAATAGGTAAATGTTTCAAATTACTGTAAAATAAAATAATTCAATACTAAAAAAATTAAATTGACAGGCCCTTGAAATAAATATTGTGCTAACTTTAGTTTATTTGCAACTATTTTTTTAAATTTTCCTAATTTTTGCCCTCGTTTTATTTTTTGCATAAATTTCCTTCATTTTTCATGTAATTATAAGCTCATATTTTAAAAAAGTAGTTTTTGTTGCCAGTTACTAATAGACATTTTATTTTTGAAATAGCTTTCAAAATGTTTCGAAAATATTGGAAAAAACATCTACTTTTGCCTTAAATTTCCAAAAATTTGCATGATAAAAATTTAAGACGAAAACATCATTCAACATAAAATTATTTTAATGCTAAAAAACAAAAAAATAGTTATATGTTTCAGAATGTTAAAAAAATAATTCAATTTTAAAAAAAATATTTGACAGGACGTTGAACAAAATATTTTATGATAGCTATTTAATTTTTTTGCATTTATTTCATTAAATTTCCTTAATTTTTGCCCTCGTTTTCATTTTTACATATATTCCCCCATGGGACACATCGACTCGCTAGGTGGCGCTGCCTGTTTTTGTTATTTTTGTCATTGTTATTTCGTGTGTTTAGTGAAACGAGGTCGACAAGGGGGTTCGGTCACGTGTCCCCCTTGTTTTCATTGTTGTTTCGTACAAAAGATGGACGAAATTGTGCCCTTTGTTCGTTTCATTCCCCATATCCAAGATGGCGTCATTGCGTAAGTCTGTGTCAATATTGATCCGAAAGACCTCTCAATAATTCACGCCTATTTTGCCTATCAATCATTGAAGACTGTTTTTAGCACCGGTCGTGCTAAAAGGCGGTGTTATTTATTATTCATGCAATTTATAGAGTCAAAGCCAGCGACGCCATCTTTGAAAAGGGATTCGATCGATAGGGAAATGCGGAAGCGGAAATGAAAAAAAAGGATAAACACAGCTAATTACTCACGAGGTATTTTGAATTAAGCAAATGCTCAACGTTCAACTTATCAGAGTGAGCTTTTGCTCAGGTGTGTGATATTGCGTGGTTTATACCAAAATTTGCAACTCAATTTCCCTGACTTTCTCTGACCAAATCTGATTAATTGCCCTGACTTATCAAATAAATAATGTCACATTATTTAAAATTAATTTCACCCGCAACACTACAATTAAGTATATTTTTTGTATTTTTCAGTAAGGATGACTACATAAATCATCAATTGAATTTCCATGACTTTTTCAGGTTTTCCAGACAGTTTTTGGAAAACTTCCAGACAATTTCAAGAAAGAATTTTTACAGATTTGATTCAAGTTTTAGAAATTATAGATCTGATCACGAAATGATGGAATTAGCCCACAATTTTGTAAGTAGAAATAAGATTAATAATTAAGAGACTACCATAGGCGAAATTTATGAAAAATTACAAGAAATATTAGATTTTTAGTGTACTAATGTTAGTAACGATGCGAACACTACTGGTTGAAACCACTAGATCTCAAACAATGCATTTTTGAGAACTTCTTCTTTGAAATATTAAAAATTCTACATGATGACGGAAACGCCATAGGCGAAATTTAATGCATTATAGGTGAATTTTTCATAAGAAAAAATAATGCAAATGATAATGAAAACGTCGTAAGCGCATTTTTCAGAAAAAGTAAAACAAAAATATAGCTTTTCTAATGCTTTTCATGAGATACTTCTACCAATCAAAATAGTTTTGCCGCAACACATTTCCAGACATTATGAATTTCCCTGACTTAACGGGCAGTTCCCCTCCCACCAAGGCCATGTTAAAAAATTGAAAAATTGTATACATGACATCTCTGCGAATAATGAATAAATCGTCGTGATAATAATTTTG
>JAQGAF010004875.1:0-13260 GCA_034687865.1 Kryphioiulus occultus
CCCCGGGGCTTATAATTGGCGCCCTTTTTGGGCCCCCCCCCCCCCCCGCAATTATTACCTTTAATTATATGCAGACATATGTAATTTGAGCTTTTTGTGAATTTAATTATATTCGTCGTTTTGAAACTTTTTTCCACTCATGCATTTTATTTTATTATTTTTTTGCAGGACAAAAACTGAAACCTTTTGGATGCAGTTTTGCTTGATATCTGGTACGTTATAATTTGTAGCCAGTTAACGAGACGTTTACTGGATGTTCATGAAATTATCAAAAGCAATTTTGTCATCCAGTTGTTGCATGTACATACGCAGAATTAAAACATTGTTTTTGATGAAGGTAATTTTGATGATACGTGTACGTGTAATTCTCTAGTTGTTTTTCTAAGCAATATTTTGCGCACATCAGATGCATGTGACATGCATTAATTAGCGCTAAAAAAATGTGCAGCTTGTTATTACATTGCCAATACTCAAACCTGCAATTTGCGATGAAAAAAATTCAAGGAAATATGAGGAAGGGCTTATTCAGTTATTGGGCACCGCCCAATTTATTGGATAGTTTTTTAATAACGATAATAACATGCCATCCAGCTTCTGTGTGGCACTTTTGATACCTAACACGCCAGATAATAGCTATCCAATTGGAAATAATCGAGTATACATGTACATGAGGGTCAATTGCAAACTTTCAAATTTATAAAATGAAAGTAAAATTGCATTTGGCAATGTATTGGCATTTTCGATAAAAAAAATGCCCACTAGAACTTGTCCAACCAAACCAGTATGTAAATTTGTTAATTTTTGGCTTGGCTCGCGGCTTTAACCTTGGCAAAGAAATGCCCTCAGTTTGTTATTAAAAGATAAAATGAGATAGCCATTAAATCATCTGATTTATTAACAAACGCCAATATTCGAACTTAAGATGAAATAATTGCAGACTTTATCGAGGAATGTCGACACGCTAAATTACACAATGACCGTATTAAGACGATAATGTGGATTGTTTACGTTGATTTTACGCAGTTTTATACAGTTCGTCGGTTGCACCGATCGCCACTTAATCGCTAATTTACTGTATAAGGGTTGCTCTACAAATTCTGCTTGAAATGCGTATGCTTTGGAAATTATCTCTTTGCAAGTCATGAAAGTCTAATTGAACTTTTCAATAATTCAATTACCACAAGAAAACGAATTACTCGCTATCTGCAATCTTAATTTTATAGTGGAGCAACCGGACATGTTTACATCATGGTATTTTAGTGTATGTACATATTGCCTTTAATCTAGAATGGCTCAAATTTGTGTTCAAAACAAAATAACAATGCAGACTTAGGAAAAGATTGTTTTAATTCTCATTTACTGTATAAGGAATTGACTTCCCCTCAAATGCCTAAACATGAACCCTGATATAAAGTTCATCTATAGTCCCCCATCTATTAAGACGCCCTATTTTTCTATAAATTTATTACATAGTTTGAACTGTGTGTTGTTGTAGGGTCAGACGAAAAACTGCAAAAACTACGACAGAACTTGAAAGTACAATTAATACATTCCCACGGTATACTTTCATTAATAGTAGAATAAATAGCAAGAACAGACTGTGTTGGAGTAATTGCTTAGTTTTGTGAATGGCATATTCCGGTTATTCATACAAGTGCCACAACATTCTGCAAGTTTTCAACATAATTTTCAACATCCTGTTCACACTGTCAAAACATGTGGTAAAACTGAAACAGTGTCAGGCACAAGAATAATTAAAAATCATGTGTATCATCATTCACATTTTCAAGATTATGTCTTATGATTTTGGTGCAATAGCCAGTATTTTTCACGGAAAACTTATTTGGTGTAATAAGTGAAAGAAGTTGGTATTCTGTGAATCCACTAAGATAAGCAATTGCTCATGTACGACTGCCGTCATCCTGAATTGTGGTGTTCGAAGTGCATTCTGGGAAAAAACTATCGTAAAACATGTCATGCCAAAAATCAAGGAAACCTGAACTTGATTGACTACGCTCATTTTCTTAGTTCTAGTATAGTACACACACGATATATGACGTCATAAAACCTACAAAACATGTTTTCAACGTATGTTTTGACGGTGTGAAGGCATATTTACACGCCTGCATTGCATTTTATGGTTGAGCAGCTACTTTTCAATTCTTCAGAGAAAAGAATCAAACTTATATCATGCTCTTCCACTGGATTATCAGTAAGACTCAACGGCCAATGAAATGCATCTTGATTTAGCCAATGGCAGTGTTCCAATCTGAAACTGAAACTAATCTGAGTGGAGGCTCCTTTCCAATCTTGACAGTTAGCCAGCATATAAATCGTATTTCTGTTTTGACGATTCCACGCAGTTTACTTCTTTGGAAATACACGGTCTCTTTTCACATTACACTTTTAAACTTTTACAGTGGACTTAATGTGATCGCGGATTATGTTATAATTTTCTCTCATAGAGGATTCGTAAAACACAAGAAATGAGAGGTTTTGGAAGAAAATGTCTAAGATGATGTCCCATCTGCTGTGATTATCGAAACTTTCGAGGAATATTCTTCCACATTTTCGATATTCTTTGATGAAAATATTCCAACAGCAGCCCCATTGACCAAATCTAACACTTGCCAGGCTGTCTGTGAGTCGTACAAAGCTGACCGATGAAAATGATTTTGATATTGACGAATATGAAACGTGCATCTTAATTGAGAAACCACTAAATAGTGCTGAGATAACAGAAGCACCAACAAGTTTAGCTAAACAGTAGGTGTGCAGCATACATCAATGTAGTTTCGAATACAAGACATGTTTAAATATGACCATATCATTAACGAACTTATTCAGAAAAATGGCAGGCAAACCAATATAAATGATTTTTAGCTGTATCCAGTAAATAGCTTTGTAAAGTTATAGTTATGTACATGGACTGTATATCTACGATCGCCTTTCCTTGCCATTAGGCCATTAGAATCGTTCAACCATTGATATCAAAATAGTCCTGGGCCCAATGAGGAGTCCACTGTACTTGCATTGTTTACTCCAGTTTATTAAAGAATGTCTGTATACGAGTTTATGTGAATTACGCTTATAACAAAAGAATAAAACTCAGTTGATTTTAAAATAAAAAAACAGTTTCAATTAGAAATTTGATAGTGTATCCAGTGATATTAGCACATTTCTAATTGTAATTCTTGTCACTGTACTGGTATAGTGAAGATGAACTTTTTCATCCTTGTGTACATTATTGTACATGTACCTTCATGAGCGCAAAATGGTCCGTTTTTAGCGCAGTCCAAGCCAGGATGCCAGCACAGAAGCTCAGCCCACAAACAGCAGCTGTTTGGGCCTGTTTAAAACTTGCAAAGCGTATAATATTTTGGTGAAATTCAGGACGGGGCGCTATTAAAGAGTGAGTGCATCGGAGAAATAGACAAATGCGGTTGTTACATTTCAGTGCCAACATTTGCTGAATAATAGCAGTGCGGCATCTGGTTGTCAGTTGAAGGATGATGAAAAACGTAAAAATTATAACTGATTTATCCTAGCTGCAGCGAGCATCCTTGTTTTATACATGTATATGCTAGTGGATAAGTCAGAGGCAATGCTTGCTACATCCAAAAATAAATATTTAAATGTGATACCTGACAAGCTTCTTTCTCGAGACATTATGGCTTGCTGCTGGTACCGTCTTAAGTCGCAAACCATGAGCCAAGGAACAGTCTACAGACATTGTTGCTGATGATGAAAGTATGAATTCCTTTCGCACAGAAGCTCGTTTTGCGTTGCTGCAATTTATCACTGACTTTCAAAGGTGTCCTTTTCACGTGACAGCGGTTTTTGGTTTACAAACAGCCCGATATTGACGTGGGTTTAGCAAAAGTCAACAATCACTCGTCGTCCAACTCCAATTTGGGCAAAACAACTCCAAACGTCTGCTCTTATGTCAGACAAGTGTAAGAAGTCTGAATTCGTTATTCTTTCTGAATATGATACTTCACACTTAGCATTTAATCACTCGATGCCACTGACTGGCATGTATATCACGTATGTAGTCCGACATAAATACAAATACCGCAAGTGTCATTTTGTGCAAATATAAGTATACCCATACTTCTAATGATAAATTCCATGTTCAGTCAACACCAGCTAAGCAGAATTGAGGTTAACATTAATTTGAGGCTAAGTTTTATTCCTGTGATACATCCTTTCCTCGCATATCAATTATTGCATTTCCAGTTAGGATGATTCTTGAATTCCTAACAGATGCCAAATGTATTCACAGATACAGGGTGTCTGGCCTCTGCATAACTTCAAAAACCTGGTAAAGTCAGGAAAGGAAATTTGGTATGACCTGGAGAATCCAGGAGAAAGTTAAGGAAATTCGTTGTGGCACAACAATTTCGGTTAGTAATTAAGAAGTGTCTTTAAGGTTGGTGGCTATAGTCACTTGAGAATTGATAGTTGCAAAAGATTTTTGTTCCATTAAAATCTTGAAATCGTGCAAATGAGTTGATCACGCCTGAAATTTTAAAAAAAGGTTGGCTAAATACACGACAGCTCTTTTTTGATGTGAAAATGCGTTTGATCCATGCAAAAGTTGGTTTTAAATTGTCTGGAGATTTTGGAAAGTCAGGGAACTTAATTCAAGATTCGGCTTGACACCCTGCAGATAACTCGCCTCCTGCAACAAGTGCATTTGTTGGCCATAACAATAATTTTGCAAACACAAATTGTTAAAAGGAAATAAGTAGGCCCTATAATTTATATATTTACTCAAATATTTCAATTATGAACTGCAGCCATTCAATACCATGAAATTTCAATTCCAGTCGACTAGTCGCATGGAAACTTTTTACGTCGTCGAATGCACCTAAGAACACACCTTGAATTTGGTGTGCGTAAATATTCGGCCTGAACTTCCAAAAAATGTTAATGTTTGGCCCATTTCTGGCCTCTCCGCCTCACCCAAACTCCCACTAATATCTTGCCATTTTAGTACACCCTGATAGCAGCTTGATTTGGTGGGTTGTACGGATCTTCGTTCATTATTCGCCAATTAAGCTTAACGCCTAGACTAGAATGGAATGCCATCGAAATTTCCCAATTTCTTTAAGAATAGAGATCTATAGATGTACATGTACATTTACATTTACAGCTGTCATTTAGAATGCGCAGCAGAATGGTAAATCGGGTGACATGACGTTGACCGACATTTCATCGATACGTGCTCGTATTTGTTATCTCGCGAATTATCGAGTTTACCCGAAAAACTCAAATTCTGAAAAGAAACACGGCCTTGAAAGGCTACAAGGTTTCAATGCATATACTATGCAAATCACAATCATTTTCCTTATATTTGCACACGGGTTTTACATGAGAAAAGAAAATGGTTGATGACGAAAAACCAGACGTTCAAGTATTATGTCAATGTCATCATCTCGAGTGATGGCAGAATACTTGAATGTTCCCAAATTCACGTTTTAATTTTCTAATGTCATTCTTGTAATTATCACAACTTGTTCATACTAATACAGTTCCCCAACATTTTTTAGCCCGGATTATGAAGCTTATGAAGTGTTACTATTGTTGTTTTAAGCTATAAATTCATCATAATTTTAAAAAACTTGCCGTGAAAATGACACGTATAATAGTTTCTGTCATGGATTTCATTTTAAATTATAGATGGCGTGTTAATGCGTTAATGCATTCCCATACAAAATAAGTGATGAGGTTCAAAACGCCGGACTTGTGTAGTTCCTCTAAAAATGAGGTAAGTTATTTCATTTTTAGAGGAACAGATTCTCCCTATTATAAAATAGAGTCTTACTGAGTATGACTATTGAGTGTTTCAATCAAATTACAAATTCATCATAATTTAAAAACTTGCCTAGAAAAAGACACGTATAATAGTTTCTACAAAATACTCAAATTCAGGCGCAAAATTGAAAATCGAGCTTCAAAACGTCCACCAGAGGGCAGAGCGAAAAAGCCCATTCTTAGCCTGACACGCAGGAGCATCCTTCAAGGAGACAGGAATGCACACACGCTCCTAACCCACGTGGTATTTCCTGGGTCATTCCCAGTATCGCGGACTCGTGGTGAAGTTTTTTCAAAAAAAGCCTAAACAATTCCCCTTGTAAAATCTGGCTCCATCGCCCATCCCCTAGCAGTCCCAAGTCAAAACATTGGAATTCATTTCCATTTTCGCCGAAACAAAGCGTTTGATTCATGTTTTCAGGCTGTCCTTCCTCCCCCGGCACCCCCCTTTTCGACTTGGACTGTTCCGACGCGCATGCGCACGAGCGTCGCCTGGTGCTGAGGCTCGTGGGCCGCAAGTTGAAACTTCAGTGCAGGAATAACTTGAGTAACCGGACTGTTTGTGTTTCAGCAGCCTTCTAACATTTCGGGTAACTAGTGGACAGCGGGGGGAAATAAGGCTCGCTTCTCTTCAATACTACAAATCTACAATGGGTGAAAACACTAACAACAACACGCAGAACACGGCTGACTATCTGGCGCAATTACTGAAAGACAAGAAACAACTCTCGGCATTTCCTAATGTGTTTATTCACGTAGAGAGGCTTCTAGACGAAGGTAAGTTTCTTCCCAAATCCAATCACGGCATGTTAGCTCAGCGAGGCCTAATTTTCGGGCCTACTTTCTCGGCGGTTTCGGCCTCCACCGCCTCCGCTAAGAAAACTGTGCATTTCTCGGCAAGAAATCCGAAATCTCAGCGTTAAAGGGTCAATGGAATTTCCAAAAAATTTCGAACGCCTTAGGCCTAACGAAGACGTTTCTAGATTTTGCGCGCCTGTATCGTGATTTCCGCTCCAATGGTCCCTGATTTTGGGTGGATTTTTGGAAGGTTTCGTGTTTTTGGGGAGGGGTTCGAGTGCGTTGCGTGGGCTCGGTGGGGAAAAATTTCAGGCCGCATTCCAGCGTGCTTTCCCAGCAGGGCCCGAACGAGGGTCGGCGGCCATCTTGGCTGCATGGCGTCATGCCGTCACTCAAGCCCACATAACTCTTTAAACATCGACGAAATTTGGGTGTTGATTAACCGAATGGATGTGGCACGAAGATTTGGTCAGGTTGACGGGTCGCGAAACTGCGCAGGTTCCGAAAGACGGAATTGAAAAATCATGAAAACAGCCCAATGTCGCCAGTTGAAGTTAAAAAAAATGCATTTACTTCCATTGCGATTTGGGAAAGTACGTGGTTGAAAAGTTGAAATTACGATTGGCGTATCAGAAAGCCGACAGATTCAACAGGTGCGGAATAATTCATGATTCTCCGTCCTTTATGGCCCCACAAATTCCTCGGGCAGCTACTCGTTTTGCGTTCGTAAACAGCCTGGTTGGGGCATTCCAACATGCTAACCAGGTGCAGGGCCTCGTGACCTGTTGCGCAACCATGTTAAAATCTGTAATCTTTTATTGATGAGCAGTGCCGTATGACGTCTGAGCTGGGCCCAATGTTTTAATAACAGCTAGCGAGACCGTCAACTTTGAGCGCAAGTTAGTCGGAGAATTATTAGTAATGTCACTATGTGACTGGAAATGAAATAATCGAGGGGGCAGATTGCAAATTTTTGCCAGGAAACTCGCAGTCATGCTGCTTGCTGACTATTAAAATTATTGCGAAAACAACTTTTGATAACGCGAAGGTGGTCAGGGTCGGAACCTGGTGCGTGCACATGCATTCCTGGAATGCTGCTGTCGGGGTCAAAGGGTGACCCCGCAGGCGACGAGCACGAGGGACGCGAATTCCCAACTGCGGTCATTGGGACAGTAACTGCTGCTTTAGTTGACAGTGTGTCAGTTCCATAGCCCTATCCCACAAACGTATTATAGGCCTATAGCAAAGTTACACAACTTGCTGCCAAATGAGAAAAATGTCATTTGACATCTCGTGGTATTGATGACACGCATAACCGAGCTGATGTTATTTGACAAGTTTTTTAATTGCTATGTTTTGTGACATAATGTAAACGCACATTAAGTGTACAAGTTACAAATTCATGGACTGAGCAAATATGGGCTTGTAGTATTGTCAGGGTTCCCACAGAGTCTGAGAAACCTGGGAAAGTCAGGGGATCTTGTTACTAAAGCAGTTGGATCCCTGATTGCGCTTCATCAATGATATCGAACAACGTAGTGTAGAATTATTTTGTTGTGGAACTCAAAACCATGTACAGTGTACGTACGTATTACTCCATATTTGTGTGTAATAAGGCGCATGAGTTTTAGTACAATCCAGGATCTTGGGGATGAAATTTAGGGTACTGCCCTCGTAATTAGTTGTAGCTAACTATTTGATCAGCGTTTTGTTTCGAAGATTTCTTTTGATCTCGGATTACTGGTGCTGGATTTGGTGAATTGTCTGTTGAGCCAACACTGTTTGACTTAGTGAATGACAAAGTTGGGACGGGCTGCATGACCAATTAGGAGGCTGAAGTCTGCGATTATAGTACGGTGTAATTGCTTTGCTCCAGTTAAACTGGAGGCAGCGAAATGGACGCTCATCCTCAGCTTAGTTTGAACGCGAATCAATTTGCCGATCTGCCTGTTGGCAGAACACTGCACGTAATTCAACCTAAAAGGCATTCTGCAATCCTAATTAGTCTTTTTTAGTTTATGCCCATCACTTGCCAAACAGCTCTAGCTGGGAGTAATGCATTCTTAATGCATAGACATTGCATGGTATTGCTGTGGGCTGCATTCTATACCCACGTGTTCATGTCCATGACACATTGTTGTACGTGGCGACATTTGCGAAGTAGGTGTCCAGATTGCCATATTTCGCTGAATTGGTTTCCACAAAATATACTGTGTCCCAACTGCAGAATCCTGTCAATGTTAACATTAAGTTTTCATCCATGGAATCAATTTCGCCAAATGTCCAAGGATCTTGGCCTTTGCATTTTTGCATCTCAAACTACCTTGGCCTGACCTGTTCACTCCAATATGAACTATTCCCTTGCAGTTATCTTTCGTAAGCTTCGAAATAAGGCGTGACAAAAAACTACAGTTTTTCTTGCAAAACATTTTTTATAATATGGTATTATTGGTAGGCCTATTCAATAAAGGCCAACATTGACGCTCATGACAAGTTAAATGAAAGGTTATAACAGGCGCACGTACATTTCGAATGTACGTTTTTCTGAGCGCTTTCGGGCTTTCAAAACAGACTTGCGTATGTTTCGACGTCGGGGCTAGGCCGCAGTATCGAACGTATTTTTTCATCTATACGGTTTTAATTTAACCAATAATTTAACCATTCCGCAAATTGACCCTGTGTTTACGGAAGGTCGAAACTGAGAGACTCAAATAAAAGGTTTTAAAAACAACGAAGATCTGCCACGAAGAATATGAAAAACTTTCTTCAAACTGGATCTTCGGTTTAATGGAATCTCTGGCATGGCCAAATCACGGGCAATGACACTTGTTGAAAACAACGGTCATCGTTGAGGACTGCACCATTTCCCCCTCAGGTGCCATATTGCAGCGTCACACTCGAGCAGTATTTCTTCCGGTGTCATCGGTTTATTATTCGGAAATAATAGCAGAACGAAGCTAACATCCTCCTCACGAAGGCCTTTTGGGAACGAATTTTGTGGAGCAAATTTAACCACGTTGGAATGGTCGAAATTGTTCCCTGCGAACTACATACAGTAGCAGTACCTGGTCTAATCGGAGCATTACGTAGTGATTGCATGACCTAATTTACTAGACATTTTTCTGATTTTTTATTTTTTTTTTCCTAATTTCCGAATTTTTCAATGGGGGTTGGGATGCAGGCAGCTACCTTGGGAAACCTAGCACCTGCCTTTTTTGATGCAAATATTTTAATGCAGGCCATCTGACGTGACGTACATGTACGCGTGTGTGCCTGGAGGAATTTCTTGGAGTTTTGTCTTCCCTTCCAAGAAGGTTCAACGTCAGGTCGAGTTTTGCATGTTTTGCGGACATGGCGGATGGACGATGTCGAGCAAGTCTGGGACGAGTTCATCAATTGGTTAGCAAGTGTTGCGCGATTCCCCACAACTGTTTTGCTTCTCTGTGCCCGTGGGGTTGGAGGGAGAAAAACAAACTAAATTGCCCTGAACGCCATTCGTCAAGGGCAAATTGTGAGGATTCAAAATATGGCCAAGTATGAAAAAAATGGATTCTTCCATTATGCAATATGCTCGGAAATTTGTAAAGTTACTGTTTATGCCCTGTGACAAGTTAAGTTTGGGCAATTTCACTCTGCCCTCTGGTGGGCGTTTTGAACCTCAGTTGTTTGATATGGGAAAGCATCAATACGCCATCTTTAGTTTCTAATATAAATCATGTTGGCACGTGCCCGAAATTGCACGCGCACGAAGTGGAATTCTGGCACATCCGCACATGGGATTATGAATTTGTTGTATTTGATAGCAATTATACACTTCATTTTCTAGGCAAGTTTTTCCTAAGTTACATTCAGAATAGTTCCATGCTATGAAGGTCCTGGACAAATTTTTAGGGTAACTGCCGCTACAAGAGGCTCAAAAAGACGTGAACACTAATATTGATGTTCGCAGGTAAATTAGAGTACAGTAATAAATATTGCTGCAAGTACATTACAATGTTTCTATAAAAACAGTAAAAAAACGTTTGCAAGATTAAGAAAAGGTTAAAAAATTACTTTTTCACCAAAAAAAAGTTAACATTATGGAGACGTTTAAGGACCCCTCCGGCCCTGTATGTACTTAATACAATATTGCAAAGCTTTCTGCTACAGTATATTCATTTTACCTGTGAACAACTGTTAACAATTTTCATAATGAAGCATTCATACTTTTTGGGCCCTTTGTAGTAGTAGGGCCTGTACAAGAATACACTATATATGCAGACAAGTAGTAAATCGACTACATAATGCAGATAGAGGACAAATTGAAAAATCCACTGTTAACCTCACACACGTATACGAGGTCTAAACGGTAGTGTTTGCTGTTTTCCCCAGATTTCGTGCCCATGTAAATTTAGTTTTCATGGAGTTGCCCCATCCTGAAACTGCCAAATGGGCGCTATTTTTGGACATCTTAATGCACTTTCAGCATCTCTTACTTCGGTTTTCCTTTGATTTTACGAGATTTCTAAAAAAAAAGTTGATGCGTTTTTCGTGTTATTCTGGACCCTGTAGCGCGCTAATTCTTCCGACTGTTTGATAACATCATATATTCCGAGACTGGCGAGCGACTATGCACTTTGACCTTACTGCACTCTAATGCTAATTGCTTCCAGTGGCTTGGACTTGCATACCAGCGCAAAGATGTTTCCAGCCTGATTTCCAGATAATTTTGGCCAAGAAATCACTAGTGCGAAACGGGAAAATCTCGATTGATAAACAAATGTTCCTGGAAAATTCGGCCATCAGAGGCGTAATTGCCTTACTCTACCCCCCCCCCCCCCTTCCTGACCAGCCATTCCATTGTGATGGGAAGTTTGCTGACTTTGAGAATTTCAAGTCCCATAGTCCCGTGCAGTGCATATGTTAATAAAGCGTAGCAATTTCTTCCAAGTGTTTCTATTGTTCTGCGATTTTAATAACGCCTATTATCCCCCGCCGTATTCTGGCCACTTAGCAGGATTCGTATTAGTTGCCATTAATGTCGCCAATTAAAATTCGAACCTATTTATTTCGATGAAAATGTGAACCCCGATCGGCGCTGAAATTCTGTACGACCTGAATCGTTGTTGCTGCTGCTTTTGCCAAAGTTCGTCTTGAGGTTATAAACGGGCTCGTATGGCTCAAATTCTTACTTGATCCTACGTTATGTGGAGCAAGGCTAAGGGTTAAGACTTTTATAAAGACCGATCTCATTTTAGAACTTTTTAATTTTTGGTTTTATTCTGCCTAGCAGCCAACCATTTCCATTCTTAGCTTTTGGACTTTTTGAGAGATGACCTGTCATGCTTAGGATTGTCACTTTGACGATGTGACATTGTGAAGATACTGCTGATTTTGTGAAACTTCTTCAGTAAATAAGATTCTTCAACTCCTCAGTATTAATATTCACTGTTGAGAACTTCTTGCCATAAAGACTCGGGAGTGGTCCTGCAGTGAAACTCAAGACAGTTATTTGAAAATCTGTTAAGATTTAAGTTATACAGGGTTCCTGCCCTGGACCTGGAAATCCTTAAAAAGTCGGAAATTGAAACGGCTTGGAAAGTCACGAAAATTCAATACGTCAATAACAATTTTACATAGCTAGTTATTGGTTGGCGCAAAAATCAAGTGATGACTAGCAATTCTTTAAGACTTAAAAAACTAATCTCCATGCAGTTCAAAACCTAAACAAAATGAAAAATGCGCTTGAATTGTTACAATTGCAAATAATTTCCCTAACAATAGGCCGACATGTATAGTCGATTATCACTGCTGAGTTTTGCGAAATTTCTAAGGGGTTGTAGTAGTGCCATGCTGTATTTTGCAAACCATTACAGGAAGTCTCATATTTTCATTGCCATTAACATTCAAGGCATTGCCAAAAGCATGCCTTACATTTATCAATAAGGATTTTCAAAGGGCCTGTTATATGAAATCAAGCCTAATTCAAGGATATTCGGCATATATCAAAAATATGATACTGCCTTTAAAAATTATTCAAAATCGCGAATTTTGTATCTGCGAATATAACCATTCTTCTGCGAAAATTTTCGTTCTCGTTGCTGATGGAGGCACCCTTATATTGCCTATATGTAGAACTGCCTACATGCTAAGAGCCTTTTGTCGATGACAAGTGGATGGCCGGTTTTATTCTCGTCAATTCGAAAATTAACTACTCAACCATAAAAAATAATGACATTGTCCAGATGAACTTGCAGGTTATCTTCGTCTTGATCCGACTAGAACGGCGGCAACGAGTGAAATCTAGATATCTCGTAGAGAAGTTATGATAAAATTGCAGTTAAATTAGCGTGGGTAGTTACAAAATTTGAAATTTTGTGCTCATCATGCTTGCTTTACTCATTCGCGTTGATGATTTTATTAGAGAACAATTAATTTGCACCAAATGGTACTAAAGCCATACTAATTCAATCTGCCGCAAATCAAATATCGTTTAAATGGTGCTGGTGAACTAACGGTATAGGTTTTTGATACCCTGTACTTTTCGTTCATGAATTCTTGAATTAATTCACACGAGGAAGGTAGCATAAGGCCCCCTTCACACCAAATAAGTCAAATCATCTTAAGTCATGTTAAATCAGACTTGCCATGATTTAACCACTG